>BHFT01011778.1:0-19325 GCA_004320025.1 Laticauda laticaudata
CGTGGGATAATACCCGAAGGAAGCTAAACAGCACATATATATGTGTGTGTGTGTGTGTGTGTGTGTGTGTGTGTGTATGTATAATAGTTCTTGAGTTTATTTTGATTACCATCAGGATTGATTCATGTGCCATCAAATCATTTTCAAGGTATTTCAGGTCTTCTAATGATGCACTCAAAGCAACTGTAATTGAGTCATCCACCTTCTCCTACTTCTTCCTAGCTTATTCCCACAGATGTAGGGTCTGCTTTTCATATCATTGAATGTCACTTTGCACATTCAGGGCACAGGCCTGCAGCTTGCATGTCTTTGTTGAGATGGTGTCTTGCCATCTCTGTTTTGGATGCCTGCAAGATCGCCTGCCTTTGATGTCTATCTGGAAGACTGTCAGCAACGATGGAAGGTGCTGCACTCTGGATGTGTCCATATTATTTTCTCATTTTCTCTGTAATAGGTGCCACACCAAAATTCTGTTGAATGGTGCCATTTGTGATGTGGTAAAGAAGATACATGCCCCATAGTTCACGGAACATTCACAGTTATCCATCTTGCTGCTAGTGATTCTTTCTTCTTCTTTCCTTCCATATGTCTAGGTTTAGGCTTACAGATCAAGATCTTTGCTAAGTAACAGAATCAGAATAGAAAATTTTTATAAGAGATCACTAAACATCTCATAAAGCAACCTTAATGTTCTGTGTTAAAGCTAAATTAGATCATTTATACAGACTGACAGGCCTCTCATATAATTTGCTTGGTTGGTTTTGGGTAATAATCCAGGAAAGTGATGTCTAAATCATGGGGTTTGGGTTAGTATTATGAATGAATAAGGTCATTCTGATTTATTAATCAAGTAAAACATAGTTAAATGTGTTGTGCACACCCAGTAAAAATTTAAAACACCAAATCTTAAATGCATATTCTGTAAACTGGATATATGGAGAGAGTTCTAAAAAACACAAATGAATTAATTCATCTAATTTAGGAAATTTCTGCTTAATTTTATTGCCCAAGGTAGTTTAATCATTCTATTGAAATAACTCAGCTATTTTTATGCTGTGTTTTTTAGAAACAAAAGACAGATTAATCCATCTAACATTTTTCTATCTAGCCTGACATCTAATAGTAAAAATGCAGATTGGATTGCTACTTTGGGTTTTTGAACGTTTCAAGGGGTTGCTCATGTCTGCATATCCATATTATATGCATGTCTCAGCATTTCTACAGGTTAATCATAACTGGAAGGCAACAGAATGAGTTCTTGCTTTCCAGAATTAAATATACATTATTGCAAATTAGTTCTGGCACAAAGGGATGCATAATGAACATATCAGAGGAAATTAAAGTGCATCATCTGATAAGTTAAGGTTGCTCCATTAATTTGGAGACAGAAAAAAAATAAAATCTTTATCCCTGATATTGCATTGGAGATTTTGTAAGGTAATCTTTGTCAATGAAAAAATGTGAGTTCCTTCTCCAACATCTAAGCATTATGGCGAGTATGTTAAGTGGAAAGGTCAATGTCTATTGTTATAACTGAGTAAATAAGAGTTAAAATTTCATTTATAAAAATATCAAGTCACCATTAATTAGCAAAAGAGTTACATAAGATTAAATACATTCATACTTAATTACTTTAAGAAAAATTCTGCTGGGCACAGATATGTTAAAATGTAATGTTAGCAATGCTTTTACTTTTTAATCATTTGCCTTGAGATATTGTTATCCAAGTGGTACCTATTTGACAATTACTGACACAGATGTTAGAAAATCACATATTTTTCAAAAATGCCATTCTTTTGAGTTGTCCACATAAGTCAAGAAACTAATGGTGAATAATGATTGCTTGTTAGAGACGTTCTTATTTGCCCAGTTACCTGGAGTACAATTGTGTTGTTCATTTTTCAAATATATGATTCTTTGAAACTTGTTTCTGCTATTGCAAAACTATGTGTCAAGTATAACATTTTAGAGAAGTCTCCCCAAAACAAAGTCTCTGCTTCTTTGTAAAGGCAACATAAAATATTGAAAACCATATTGCATAGACAGGCAAGTTCAAAGGTAGGTGACACATTTAAGACCATTACTCTAAGATTCACAAAGTTCAAATAAAACTTTGAATTGGTTCAACTGTCCAGTCTTTCTACATATACATTAAAGGGGAAAATATCATCAGAAGTTGGTAATCAGCAGGTGCTGACCAATTCTGGAGAACTGGTAGCGGAAATTTTGAGTAGTTCAAAGAACCAGCAAATACCACCTTTGACTAGCCCCACCCCCATCTATTCTCTACCTCTCGAGTCCCAGCTGATCAGCTGGGTCTTCTATTGTTGCCTTGCACAGGAGAATGGAGCTGGAAAGCAGGTTAGTGGGGTGGGGAGGGAATGGAATTTTGCAGTTACCGTCCCCCAGGAGTAGGGAGGGAATGGGGATTTTACAGTATCCTTCCCCAGCCATGCCAACCAAACCATGCCCACCAAGCCATGCTGTCAGGCTCAACAGCTTACCCGGGTTCTGGAGCCCAACTTTATGGCCAGAAGCCTCATGAAGCTTGTCAGAAGGTCCGCTATCATGGCTTCGGTTTCAGAGTGGTGCCATGATGCTGCTGACGTCTCTCAGTCACGCCACTTATCATTGCAGCTGGAAGCCTTCCAGCTGGAAGCTTGCCTGTGGGTCCGGGGCTATATTGGCTTCGAAGCAGGGACATTACGATGCCGGCGTCTGGAGGGGCGTGTTGCCTTGATGAACTGTAGCATGGGTCTGTGGCAGCTTAATTTGTTAATTTGTATAATACTACACAGACGGTTTGTAGGGGGGAGTGACAATGAAGCTGGATTACTGGGTGGGTGTGGTTAATTAGGCACAAGGTAGTGGAACAAGGGATTAGGATGGGAGGACCAAGGAAAGTGAATAGGCATGATTAATTGGCACGGGGTGTGGCACGGGGAATTAGGAAAGGGGAGGATACTAGATACAGGAGCAGGGAGGGATAAAACAGTGTTTGGAGTTACCCACTTTCNACTAGCTGAGATTGGGAATACAGCAATAAACTCTACCATTCCATAACTGCAATCATGAGTAATGTGGTTTATTGATAAAAGTACCCAGTTCTCAGCAGAGGCTGATACACGCCCACAGAACCTGTAGGGAAAAAATGTGAATCCCACCACTTAATATCATCCAATCAATTCCTTTTAGCAGCAAACTCAGATTGGGAAAGAAGACAGGGCATGTCAAAATATCTCCTCCTATAAGAGGGAATCATCTGTAAAAGCAGAAGGACCCAATTTTTTCTGAAGTTCAAGCTATCCCTAAAGCCCCTGTCACACAGCACCAACGGATGGAAAGAGGATGTAAAGGGCCTGTCACATAGGCGTATCGGATGCAAAAACGTATGGAAAAAGGACACAGCGGACGAGAAAATGTTCCATCATTGTTATCCGCTCTCAAAAGTGCCCCGATTTTGCATAAGCAGAGCGGACAACAACGGAAGGAACGGACAGGGGAGAAGGTAGCCAGGATGTTAAAGTGGAATGCTCCACGGAAGCCTAGCAGATGGAAGCGGATGGAAGTGGATGGCACATCCACAGGGCTTCCGGGGGAGCACAGCGAAGCAGACGCGCAAGAACGGAAAACGGATGCCGAGCGGATGCCGAGCGGAATGAAGCAGATGCAGAGCGGAAGCCTAGCGGATGCCTAGCGGATGCAAAAGCTTTCACTGCGCATGCGGGGTAGGATGCATTGCGTCACTTCTGCGGATATAAAGGGAAGCAGCTCGCAAGCAGGTCACCATTCAGGAGAAAGTCCTGCTGCCAGACATAGCTCCAGCCAGCCACAACCATGGGGAAAAAGAGGAAGCCTCTGCCATGTGCTGCCAACACTGGCAAGAAGGACAGGGCCACCATCCCACCATTTGGCCTTCACTCTGTTTCTGCTGGGGCTTCTGCTGCTCGGCTGACTCTTTCTGGTGCTGGAGCTTCTGCTTGGTGCTGCTCCTGGTACTGGGCTTCTGCTGGTGCTTACTCTGCTGGCGCTGCTCCTGGTGCTGGGGCTTCTGCTGGTGCTTACTCTGCTGGTGGCTGCTGCTGGTTGCCTGGGGCTTCTGCTGGGGCTTACTCTGCTGGCGCTGCTCCTGGTGCTGCAGCTTCTGCTGGGGCTTACTCTGCTTGGCGCTGTTCCTGGTGCTGCAGCTTCTAACTGGTGCTTTACTCTGCTTGCGCTTCCTTCCTGGTGCTGGGGCTTCTGCTGGGGCTTTACTCTGCTGGCGCTGCTCCTGGTGCTGGGGCTTCTGTGGGCTTACTCTGCTGGCGCTACTTCCTGGTGCTGGGGCTTCTGCTGGTGCTTACTCTGCTGGCACTGCTCCTGGTGCTGGTGCTTTGCTGGTGCTTATCTGCTGGCGCTGCTCCTGGTCCTGCTGTGCTGCGCTGGTGCTCCTGGTCCTGCTGATCCTGCTGGTGCTCCTAGTCTACTGGTGCTGCTGGTGCTTTACTCTGCTGCTGCTGATCCTGGTGTCTGCTGGTGCTGCTGGTGCTGCTGGTCCTGCTTTTGCTGCTACTGTTGTTGCTGCTTGCTGGTTGTGGTGTGGTGGAGCAGCCCCTACAACCTCGAAGCCCTCTGATGAGGGCCCAGAATGGCCCTGCCAGAGGGAGAAGAGGCATACATGAGAACGGAGAGGAGGCAAATACTCCATCGAAGAGGAACATGATGGATGAGGTGCTCAAATGGCTAAGGGAGAATGAGTATCCTATAGCGGAAGGGACACAGCCTCTATCGAGACACAAAAGGAAGCAGGCTGCTTGGAGAGAGAAGGCGGAGAGCCTGGGCTACACTTCGGAGGTCCTCCTCGGCTGGTGGAAGCACATGCACACCTGGTACGGGAAGCTGCATCTCAAGAAAACTGGCCAGGCCACGGTCAACGCGACAGACGAGAGACCTATGTGATGGCCAAGTGCAAACTTCTTGGAGGGTAGATCCGCCACCGAGGAGCAGCCCCTCTGACAACCCTCTCTCTCAAGGCAGCCCGCAGAGAGCCAGTCCTCTTCTGGCCAAGAGTCAGCTCCTGTGTTCCAGGCAGGTATCTGTGGAGCGTCCCATGACGGAGGACCCCCCCCAACAGTGCACTCCCCGTGGCGGAGTGCGTGGAGACCTCCTGACGCAGTGGGAGCAAGGAGAGGGCACTTCTACCAGAGACCAACCCACATCCACCCCCAGCTCCACTCCACAGAAAGAGAGGCAGAGAGCCAGACCAGAGGAGCAGAGCCACACTGTCCTGCTGGAGATTAGGGACACCATCAGAAGCAGCGTAGATCTCCTCTCTCAGCTGGTACACACTGACTACCCTCCTCAAACTGCAGCCCTCCTCCCCTATGTCAACCAGACCCTCCTGGACATGTCCGAATCACAGTACCAGGTGATCAAGGAACAGGATCACGCGTCTTCTTCACAACCCTCCAGACCCAATTGAACCTGCTCCGACCCAATCAAGGTCTGCTCCTCCACCCCAGAATGATGTCACTGCTTCCAAGGTTTTCCATAGGCCTCCCCTACCAAGGCTACAGCTACCAGGAGCTCAGCAGCACAGGCAGCCCTACCCAATCCAGGCACAGGTACACGAAGGCCACCCGGTACCAACCGGTGCCACCGATGCCACTGATGCCACCATGCCACAGATGCCACATCATGCCACAGATGCACCCATGCACACAGATGCCACCGATGCCCTACCTCACTCATTGCAGACCAGACATACCACTACACTCCTCCTTCCTCCACCCACAGCCAATCCCGGCCTCGAAACATCTGTAATCGGTCTTTGGGACTGACACCACATGTCCTGGAAGGAGCACGATATCACAACAGGACTAGCATGTTAGAGTATATTCCAGAGTCCTGTTGTTTCGGGGCCAGGAACCCATGGCGCCTCAGATCAGCACTCCAGCAGCAGCCACCTCCACAGCACTTGGACCCTTTCACCCCTGAGACTATGGCATGCTCAGAGTGACTTGAGAAGAGTGCCAGAGACTGGGTTCCTACCTGATGACTTTATCTTTGCTTGGGACACTTGTATCATTTTCTTTTACAGTTTGTTTTTATAAAAAGATTATCTTTGCTTCACACACTTGCTTCAGTTCTTTTAGTCAATAAAGTCTTGGTGAACTTTTAGAAATGGTTTAAGCTTTGCACATGCTTGTGGGATGGGGTTAAGATAGCAGTGAGATGGGCAGGGATACCTTTGGGATGGGTAATAGCTGTGGGATGTGGCAGGGATACCTTTGGGATGGGTAATAGTGTTGGATGGGCAGGGATACCTTTGGGATGGGTAATTAGCTGTAGGATGGGCAGGTATTCCTGTGGGAAGGGAAATAGCTGTGGGATGGGCAGGGATACCTTTGGGATGGGTAATAGCTGTGAGATGGGCAGGGATACTGTGGGATGGGTAATAGTTGTGGGATGGGCAGGGATACTGTGGAAATGGGTAATAGCTGTGGGATAGATAAACCTCCGGGTGCAAGCAATATGGGGGACTATATGGTCCACCCTCCAGGTGCCACACCTTTGGCCCTTTATTATCAATAACAATTTAATGATTGATCAAGACATTTCAACATAAACACAACTCTTTATTAAACGCCCTGTTCATTGTAGGGCCACTCACCATAAATGGCACAATCTCATCAGTGTGAAGAGACTGGCTCAAGGAAGAATCCATTAAGCATCTATCATCCTGTCTTGGCCACTCCATGCTCCAGCTGGGGAGTTGCACCAGTGTTTCAGGAGTTGTGCTGCTTCTTTCCCTTCACGTGAAGCTCTGTTGGGGCCTTGCACATCCACAGTATCTATCAGGTTTCACCCTTGCTCTCATTCCCCAGGCTCCATGTCCCCATTGCCTTGTTGGAGGTCCATGAGCCTGTTCTGCAACACTGGGTAGCGGGTGCGCATGAGATTGTGCAGGATGCAGCAAGCTTCCACGATCCTCCTCACGGTCTCTGGGCAATGCTGCATGGTGGTGAGAAGTACCTGGAACCTGTTGGCCAGGATGCCAAAAGGCATTCTCCACCACCCGCCTTGCCCTGGACAGCCTGTAGTTGAAGATCCTCTCTCACGGGTGAGGAGTCTGGAGTTGTAGGGCTTCATGAGGTAGGTTCTGAGGGAGAAGGCGTCATCACCCCATGATGAAGTAGGGCACATCTTCCGTGTCGTTGGGCAGGGGTCTGGATTCTGGGAAGCCCACAATGAGGTTGCCTTCCAGCCCCTCCTTGAGGTCACTGGGCATTGTATACCCTGGGCATCTGAACATGAGCCATTGCCTGAAGCATCGATGTACATGAACTTGTAGTCAGCATCGACCATGGCAAAGAGGATGATGCTGAAGAAGCCCTTGTAGTTGTGATAAGTGGATCCTGACTTGGCTGGAGCTTTGCAGGCCACGTGCTTGCCATCTATGGCTCCGACATTGTGTGGGGAAAGTTCCAACCTCTGATACCACTCTTCTGCAAGTTTCCTCCAGCCTTCTTCAGTGAAGGGGCACTGGAGGAGCTCCTCCAGGTATTCTTCGATGATGGCCTGCACCACTTCTCTGATCACAATTGATGGTGTTTGTGTGGCCCCTCTCCAGCCATACTGCATGCTCCTGTAGGTGGTCCCTGAGGCCAGGTGGCGCAGAGTCAGTGCCGCTTGAGCCCAGTGTCCAGGCTTGGCCAGAAGTTGGTGCTCTGCTTGGTCAACCTGGGTGTTAGCCGCTGCACAACTTCGTCAAACATGGCTGGAGGCATCCTCATGAAGTTCTGGAATGCATGAGTGTCTTCGTTCCTGAGCTCCACCATCAGCTTGTTGTACAGTCCGTACTCTGCTCTTCTCCTGATCCATCTTCATACCCAGACATCTTCCTTGGCCGCCTCCTTTTCTTCCATAGAAACAGTTGAAAGATCCTGTAGATGGCTTTTGCACTTTTGCAGAATGAGGTGGCTGCCAAAAGGACTTTGTTATGAATCCATGGTGGCCATGACTTGAATGCTGTGGAAGAGGAAGAGTCAGATGAAGGCTGGCAGAGGTCTTCACAGCTGGGCTGCTGGCGCTGAAAGTGAGATCCAGATGATTTGATACCCTTTTTATGGCAGTATAGGTTTTCCCCTAGGTGTCCCTTTTGCATCGCCTCTAGGCCATCCTCTAGACATCCTTAATATCGATAGATAGGTCCCGCTCTGCGAAACGTTTTTTCCAATTTTAAATGCTTTTGTTTCCAATGCTGCATAGCCGCTAGGCATCCGTTCTGCATCGTTCTGTGTCCCTTCCGCTTCCTCCCTGCGTCTCGTTTACCGCTGGAAGCGGATGGAGTTGCGTGAATGTGAAGCGGATAATAGCGGATGCGTAACAGATGCAGAACAGATGCCTAGCCAGATGCCTGCGGATGCAGAATGGACCGCATTGGCATACATTTTCCGCTCAAAAGTTTTGTGCGTCTCAAAAACTTTTGAGTGGACTGAAATGTCAGTAGTGGATGCTGGAACGGATAGAGGATGAAAACGGACGCAGTGAGTACAGAACGGATACATCGCGTTAACCAACGGATGACAAGTGTTTTCCTCCGTTTTACATTCTCTTTCCATCCATTGGTGCAGTGTGACAGGGGCTTTAACTAATATGTACTCAGTGTATGTATGCAGCAAACATAGTTTTTCTAAGCAGTTTCAGTCCTGTCTTGAAAAAATCTTGCTTTAGCCAAGCTTGTTTAGCTACAATAAAGTGATTTAATCACAAATTTCTTGGAAATACCAATCTGCAAATAATAAACATATCACCAATAAAGTAGTAAGGATTTGTTATTGAAACAGGCTTGAATAAGCAGTATGGTTTGGAAAATTTTCCTTAACTTGATCTTTGTATCAAATTAATCACAGCCAGATATTGTTGATATCTGTTGATATTGTTGACATTGTTCAGTGTTCAATATATTGTTGATATCTGCTGATATTTTTTAACGTTCAATGATATTGCAGCTTATAGGTACAAATGTCTACAGAGATAGATTTTTGTTTCATTTTTCATCCAAAGGGATTTGATATGCTGGGATACTGATCCTGTTGGAACTGATCAATTTCAATGGACCAACAATTTTATTATAAACTCCAGAGGCAAAGCAATCTGTTACGGTCCTTTTTCACATAGTGAAAATGCATTATCTGGAAATTTAGATCAGGAATACGAAATGTATATGTGGTGGTGAGGTGATATGCCAGAAATTCATAAATTAAAATTGTGCCTTATTCCAGTGCTGAAAAGAATTATATTAATTATTTGGGATTCATTTCTATAATTTAATCCAACCACAAAAATCTTGAAAAAAATGTTTGTACCAACATTTTCTTTTTTCCTTGTAAGAAAAAAAAGTAAAAGTAACTGCTTTTATTCTACAGTGGTAGCTATGAATCTGTCCCTGTGCTGAGAACTTATAAAGGCCATGACATGTTTGCATATTTAAGGCTATGTCCCAATGAGAAAATTAAGCCAAGTCCATTAAAATAGTCATTAACCTTTCAAAATATCTTACCCAGAAAAAAAAGGGGAAAGGTGAAAGCAGCCAGAAAGAGCAATAAAGTCACAAGAAGCTGAGCAGCAGATAAAGAATGAGATGGTCTCCACTGTTTCATTTGTGCTCCATGAGAAATATACTTTCAAATAATGGTTCATCTTAAGCTATCTGCCATGGTGATCCTTCCTTCCTTCCTATAATAAGACCTGTTGAGGAACTTATCGGGTCTTGCTCTCTATAGTAGGAAGATTATTTCTATATTGTATTCTCCATCTAAGGAATGGCCTTCATAAGCTGATAAAATGCTCAGCATTCTCATTGCATATATTAAAATATCAATCTAACATCTTTTTCTTCCAGTAGGTATTCCTCTTCTTCCTCATCATCTTAAAAAGGCAAAAAGAAAGGAGGAGAGAAAGTTTATTTTCTATTTTTTGGCAATAATTTAAAGCAGCTACGTTTTCCTGTTGTACATGAACTTAGTGAGAAAAAAAGAGAAAAAAACTTATTTAAAGAGTTGCAGATGAGTACTATGAGAATATTCTAAAGTACATTTTTTATTTTCCAATCTGAGTGATTAACGGTATCGTTGCTATTATTACAGTATAGTTTTACCCCATTATTTGTTTTAGGCAATTTGCAGTGAATTATGAATAAAGCTACCTTGTTTCTGTACATATACATGTTAATGTCTTAGTTTTAAGTCTGAACGGGACTTTGAAATTTGCATAGCTGTTAAATTAAGAGAAAGAAAGAAAGAGAATAAAAGAAAGAGAAAGAAAGAAAAGGAAGGAAGGAAGGAAGGAAGGAAGGAAGGAAGGAAGGAAGGAAGCTCTGCAATCAGAATAAGTATATCTTAATTTATTAGTTGAACTTCCTAGCCTTTGATGAAATCCTGTAGGATTTTTTAATATTTCATGATTTGTAACTAGAAGACAGAATAGCAGGATAAATCTTAGCTAGAGTGCTTACATACTTTACAGATATGACAGTCAAATCCTAGGTTGCACTTCGCAGTCATGTGCACATCTCCGATGAGGATATTATGCTAAAGCACTCTCTCTATTCTTCCATACTATTCCATTAAAATTTTTATGTATGAACTGACAGCTGACATTTGCTTCTTCTATCAGAGTAGAATTAATCATGGTTATGACTTATTTTCATAATTCATCTTCATCTGTGTTAGCTAGGCCCAAATGGATTTAGCACTGAGAGTGAATATTGTTACTCTGTGTGTAATTACAGTCCTATTACAGTGACCTAATTTGTAAAAAAAAATAGGAGTCTTTGCTGGTTAAATTATCTTTACAATTGCAGGTAGAGCCTCATTTTATGGGGAAATTGTTCAGGCAGAATGATCAATAGCATGAAAATGTGTTTTGGCAATATGTGACAGAAAGGAAGGGATTACAATAGGAGTAACAGATAAAATCTTCTAGCCTTTGATTTGCATTTTAATCAAAAATTCCTCTGACATACCAAGTACTTGCTTCAGCAGGAAGAAAAGGGGTCCACATTCCATTCCTATCAATCATTTAAAATATTTAGAATTACACCAGGGCCTGCATCTCTAAAAGTAAGAAATGTTGGCTGTTCAAGTATGGAAGTGATTGCCTGCGATTTCACTACATTGCTCCTTGTCATCATTCACTGCTGTCACACTTGGCATCCACATGACAAAAGACAATGAGATCTAGCAGGTGACTGCTTTTGCCTCAGAAGACCTGCCCTACTTTTGCAGGAAGATATACAACCATTCTGTTCAATGAACCACTTTTGCATAGTTCTGCAAGAAGGCTACAATTCAATGGCTCTCCCCCCCCCCCCCCNCCCCCCCCCCCCCCATGTTTCCATAACTATCTCTACCTCTTCAGTGAGTTTCATAACTCCATGCCTGGATTGTTGCAATGCACTTGATAAGGGTCTACTTTCAGGACTGTGTGGAAGCTCTGATTGGCAGCTGTCAAACACTTAAACGGGATATTATATATGTGACACCAAACCTCAGTATCTCATGAGCTGTTAAATGTATTGACTTACAATTCATTTAATGATCATTCGATGTTACAATGACCCTGAAAAAGTGACTTATGACTATTTGTTTACACTTACACTTGCCAATGCATTATCCCAATGATCACATGATCAAAATTCAGATGCTTGGGAGCAACTAACTAATATTTATGATGGTTGCAATGTCCTGGGATAATACAGCCAACTTTTGTAACCTTCTGACAAACAAATCAATCGGGAAGTCAGATTCAGTTCACAAACGTATTACTAATTTAATGACTGCAGTGATTCATTTAACAATTGGGACAAGAAGGTCATAAAAATGGGGCTTAGCAATAAAGATTTTGGGTTAAATTGTGGTTGTAACTCAAGAATTACTTGTACCCCAAGATTCAGATATTAAAAGATCATGACTTAAAGTGATGACTTAATACAGACATGGATGCACACATTTTGTTGACTTCTGTTGACACTTTTTGGAGCATGCTGAGGACCACACTTCAGAAAAGCACAGCAAGTTCAATTTTAGCTGCAAGATTTAAGAAGTAAAATAGATACCTTGAACATCTGAAATATTTAAAGCAACTATTTCGGCTATGTCCCTAGTGCAAAATTGTCAGGGTAGTGATTTAAGAGCTGACCAACTGTTGCTATGATGCAATGATGTAATGATGGGAATGAGTCAGCAAGGATTTTGGCTGTTATCCCTTTAAGAGCCTGTATAATAAAAAGAGGCCCTATTAGGGTCTGTCTCTCTCTCATTCACTGTGTGTTCTTCCCTGCTGTAATTGTTGCTTCTTTGACCTCTGCCTACAATATGTGTATGTACAGTAGATATTCTTTTGTAGATAAAAACACTATTTATTACAATCATCTGTTTGCTGTTATTGCTCCTGGGTTGTCTCACATGGTAAATCTGTGCGCACTCTGACAAAAAAAACCTTGTTTTTTTAATGTAATCCACCAAAGGAGAATCTGGCTCTTCCAATGGTGAACCACATACATTTCCAATATTAGGCATTACTATGATTCCAGCTGTCCACCATGAAAATGTGAACAACTAGGATACCATATTACTTGAATTTTATACAATTCATAAAACTGTCTTTGTTTACCTGTGTTGTTTAAATATAATCAGAATTTGGGATTGAGAGTTGTAATTATCTGTTATGCTGAATTTTGTGTTCTTGGTTTTTATGCTATTTAAGAAGTACAATAGCCCACATGCTTAGGACACTGGGTTGGAAGTCAGCAAGCCTGTGTTTGAGACCCAAGTGTTCCTAAGGAAGGGGGTGAGCTCTGTCCTTTGCTCCAGCTCCGGCCAGGGACATGAGAGGAGCCCCCAACTGAACATCTCCCGGCAATGGTGATCTTTCCAGCTAATCCTTTCAACCCAGAAGCGTCTTTTGATTCTTCCAACACAAATACAATGTAATGCTAGCTATTTGAATTGGTGTTTCTAATTGTGATTCCATTTTTATATGTTGCATGCTTCTTTTAGAACAATGATAGCATAAAAGTAAAACTCAATGGATGTATGTACAATATACCTTCTTAATTTAATAGTATTTTTGGTGCTCTACTATCAAAAAAAGAGAAATCATAATTGCCAGGGTATCCCCAAAAAGGATTAATTGGGTCAAAATGGGAAGCACAACCAGATCAAAACATTTTTCATGTGTGTTGTGTTCATTTTAAAACGGATAGGGTTTTGTTCCAATTGATGCTGTATGCATTATCCCTGACTGTGTTTACAGCAGCTTTAAGAACTATGGTAATATATAAGACAGGATATGGATGGTATCCACGATCATTCCTAGTAGGAAAGTTTTAAACTAGAATAACATTTCAGATCGTAATTTGCATCAATTTGATTTTGTGACTGCTGAGAAAAGTTTGTAGCTTGTTCCATTTACATCTTTAAAAAAATAGAGTTGACACCTTGAAAGTAAACATCCTATATTTGTAAATTTAACCACTACTCCAGAAACCAAAGAAGAATATTGATGGCAGATGGAAAGACAAGTCCTTCACAATTGATCTTGTTATTGATGCTGATAGGAGCTGAAGTCCAAGTCTTCCGGAAATTACCAGATTGCTTCTCCTTCTGTAGATACTTAAAGGAAGCATGCTTTTTACTCTTCCATGTTTATTCATGTCTAACATCATAAAAGAATATAAAGTAACACATCCAAACAGTATTGCCTAGAGACTAAGATTATAGAAAATAATCACAGGCAGATGTCACTGTCTAAATATCTGCTATTTACATTTTCAATGTAATGTCAGAATAGTAAATTCGTGCATCTTTTTAAAGATATGGAATATAAGCATATTTGAACCCTTTAAGTTATAATATTTACCTACTGATACCAGACTGTTAGCCTTTGCAAATAAAAGATAAGCCCAAAATAAACAGCAAGTAGGGTAAGAAATTTTAAGAGGACATTTGCAACTCAAAAATTAGGTAATCTGTCAGAGATTTATTTATTTATTTGATTTGTCAATCTCTTACAAGATAATAGGTATAAGTATAAACATGAGTAAGAATACAGGAAATAGATACGAATAAATGGAACAATAGGACAGGGACGGTAGGCATGATTGTACTCTTATGCATGCCCCTTACAGACCTCTTAGGAATGGGGTGAGGTTGAGAGTGAATAGTTTGAGGTTAAAGTAGTGGGGGTTAGAGGATGTAACAAAACAGAGCAGGTAGTGCATTCTAGGCATTGACCACTCTGTTGCTGAAGTCGTACATTCTGCAGTCAAATATGAAGTGGTTTACATTGAGTGTGTATCCGTTGTGTGCTCTTGTATTGTTGTGGTTGAAGTTGAAATAGTCATTGACTGGTAGGACATGAGAGCAGATAATTTTGTGTGCTACGCTTAAGTCCAACCACAGGTGGTGTAGTTCAAGGTTGTCCAAGCCCGAAATCTCAAGCCTAGTGATATAGGACATTCTATGTGAGCAGAGGAGTGTTGTACTCTTCTTGTGAAATACTTCTGGACTTGCTCAATTATATTAATGTCCAATATACAGTGTGGATTCCAGACTCATGAGCTGTATTCAAGTATTAGCAAAAGTTTTGTATGCGCAAGTTAGCAATTCAATATTTCCGAAGGAGAAGCTTCATAAGATTAGATTTACAACTCTTAATGCCTTTCTGACAATGCTGTTACAATGAGCTCTGGTGCTTAGGTCATTTGATATGAGTACTCCAAGGTTCTTGACAGAGTGAGAATCATCAACGAGGTCATATCCGTCTAGTTTGTATTTGATGTTCTGAATTTTTTTTTACCAATGTGTAGGACAAAGCATTTGTTGGTTGAGATTTGGAGTTGCCAATTTTTGGTCATTCAGACATATAATCAAGGTTGACAGCAACATTGTCAGTGGTGTTGAATAGTTTTATGTCATCCGCGAAGAGGACACAGTTGCTTATAAGGTAATCACAAAGGTCATTTATATAGAGTATAAAGAGTGTGGGTCCCAGAACGCTGCCTTGGGGGACACTGCTGTTAAATCAAGCAGGGTTTGATATAGTGCTCCTTATTTTTACTATTTGTTGCCTGTTTGACAGGAATGCAGCAATCCACTTATAAAGGGATCCGGAAATGTCGCAAGAGTTTAATTTTAACAGTGGTTTTTCATGTACCACAGACTTCGGCTTTGCAGAAGTCTATGTAAATTGTGTCTATAGCTTTACCCTAGTCAAATAGTCAATATGTTCTTGCAGTGTAGGAATTGAATATTGCAGGACAATTTTTTCCTGGACCCATATTGTTTTTTGGAGAGTAGGTTTTGACTCTAAGTCTTCAAAGCAGATTTTCAGGAGGTTCTGATTGACAAACTAAGAAAGACAATTCAGTTTTTCTGGTTCTTCTGGGTTGTCAGTTCAAACGGCCTCAAATGTTTATTGAGTTAATGAATTCTACTTCTAAATAAAGTGACTTTAGAGCTTTCAGTCTTTCAATTTTGTGGAATATTGATTGACTTTATTCATGGATGTGAAGAATTGTTTCAGGTCTTGTCACTTTGGAATATGCTATGCCATATTCATAAAATATGAAATAGTATTTTGTCAAAAGAGGAGCAGAATAATGGAGGTCAGCTGGTGGCCATAATTCTATGACTACTTTTTTAGCAATTATATTTCCATGGCAAACTTCAATATAGAAACTGTTCTACTGGATTCCTTCTCTTGCCTCTACAACTGAAAATTTCATTATATATATATATATACTGGTTTTCAAACACCACTTTTAACAGAAGAGTGAGTTTCCTTCAGACCTTAGGATTATTTACTTGAGATGCTACATAAAATATTCAGTTGTGTTTTTATAGGCATAATGGCCTTTGCAGTGTAGGCAGTGTAACTTATTCAGACTTTGATTGGATGGCACAGCCAACTCACTTGGAAATGGTATTGAACTTGCACAATTTCCTTGTTTCACCATTAAAAAAATATTTTGCACAGTGCTTGGCTCACACTTTTCCTCTGTCATGCTCTTTCTCTGCTGAAAGTGACATTTCAGAACTGACAGCACCAGCTGTCCACCTCTCTTTGCTTAACTGATTTCTGGATAACAGATGGTACAGCTAGCTTGGCGTGTAACTTTTGGATAAGAATAAACAGCAGTGCGTCTGCCAGGGTTTTGATGGCTTAGATTTTTTTTTTACACATTCTGATTTGCTGACTAGCTAATAGAGAGGACCTGCTTTTGACTGGAAAGTATTTCCTACTTTGTGTTTTTGCCAGAAAAACTGAAGAAATATATTAAATTTCTCACTGCATTATAGAATGTTGAGCACTAACTGTCTTCTAAATTTCTATTATGAACATATATCTATATCTCTTTCATCATTAAGTTTATGATCCACATGGAATATTTTCTAGTATTACAGGATAACTCAACTTAACTATAGACTTTTGGCATCCAGGAATATAGCACATTAAGAGAGACTGGTAATGATTTAGTATAAAGCATCCTATTGATTCTAGCATTCTACTTCTATAAAGTAGTGAATACTTTTCAAATTGTGAAGAATTAGTTCAGATATTTGGACAAATCAAAAGTTATACGTTTTGTTTGAATATTCACCCATAATACATACAAGTACAGCCTGTTTACAAAAGGAGCACCAGTTTGATTAGTACCATCATTTCAGTACAGCTGGACCATCGTGCAATAATAAAAGGACAGAAATTGAAAAAATAATCAGTGCCAATAAAGAGTGACATGGATTCAATTAGTTAATGGTTTGTTGTTTAGCAATAAAGCTTCAACATTTGTGAAAGTAGCCACACTTGGTGAAGCTAAACAGAGACAACAATTAGAACAATTTTACCTGTTTCCAACATTCTAGCTGTTTGGAAAAAATTGAAAACAGAGCTTTTCTGGAGGGTTTGGTGTCTGATGGATGAATTGCTCTAGAATGGCTTAATTTAAGTTTTTTTTTGTTTAATTTTTGTATTTATTAGTATATGCGGCTGAAAGTCTTGAATGATTTTGATGGGACACAAACTGATAAATAAAAACTTAACAAATTTTAATTATATGCTCATTGTGAACATGAAAGACTTTACTTCCTATTAGTAACAAACATTTAGATAGTAATATTGGCATGGACAATTCTCTAATTTCAAAACTGCCCTACAAATGTGAGGAAAAAAATAAGTGAACATGTCTCAAATTATGTCTGTAAAAATGTTGCTCAGGTTTAGCAATTCTGACAGCAAGGCAAAACTTTGATTAATACTGGCTGGGAAATTCGGGGACAAGTCAACATGTTTTTAGGTTGCTGAGTTTGGGAAACATCAGTATAAATTATAGTACACAGAATATCCATATTGCCTTTATTAGTTTCTGCATATTATCTTTGTATTTTATTTGGCTGGCAATGAAACTGTTAACTAAAATATCCTCCACCCTTTCATGATTAGTCCCACACAAAAAGGAGAATAAAGAATGCAGCAGTAAATCTATATTTTTTTTTATTTATCCATTTTCTAAACTGCCATCTCACCTAGGCAATGCTAGGTGGCCTACAAGTAAAAACCACATGACAATAAAAAAAAACCAGATAATTAAAAACAAAGTTAAAAATTAAAAGTTTAAAAAATTAGCCAGAGAGGAATGTCCATAGGCCACCAACCATCTCCAAGGTCGCATATCATTCTTACACCACCACCCCGCCATGCCAGTTGACACATCCAGGTCTCTGATACAATGACAATGACGGTGATGATGATGTGTCCATTCAGTTGTGTCCAACTGTTGGTGATTCTATGAGCCAGCTCTCTACATCTTCCAACCTTGCCCTATTTCTTTGAGTTTTTCTATGCTCTGGCAGATGTCAGCTTTGATGACCTTTTACTGCTAACTCATTCCAACATAATTTCTCCAGTGAATTCCCCCACATGACATGGGCAAAATAAGTGAGACCACAGTTTCCTTCCAGTGACATGTCTGGTATTATGTATTCCACTACAAAACAAACTAACACAAAGTAGTGGTCAGAGGCATGAACCTTGATAGCAGCTATAAATTATTATTGGATAGACCAGGTTGAAAATCATCCTGTGTTGCATTCCTGAAAAACAATTCAACCATTAAGTGGCAAGAAGGGAGAAAGGCTGCTGGATATTATGAGTATGGGCTTGTTTCTGCAGTGACTATACTGAGATAAGCAAAATGCAATTAACATCCCTAGAAATTTAGTGGAAAAATCAGCATCATTATTATTTATTAGTATATTTCAGAGCAATCCAAACAGACACAAATGGATCACAAATATTGAAAGAAAAGCACTTAATGTTCTCTAAGCCAGGGTGTTAGAAGATAATAAATATAATTAGCTTTGTTCCTGACTAAACTTCATGATTTGGATTCATTGACACTCATTCTGATAGATTGTTAAGATGCTGCCTCTTTCCCTCTATTTCATATTCATTTGTAAAAGGGAATGGGGGATCTTCCAAAATTATCCCAAAAGCCTATAATTATGTGGCCAGTTATCAAGAAGGGCCTATCATTTGAGATGACAGACCTAATTAATATTATCACTGTGATCATTATCAAATGAATAGAGTTTCTAAAAAGGAACTTTGCAAGTGAAATTAGTGAACAAAATTAAAGGGTGACCATCAAAATGACATAAATATAAAATATTATTATAGTTGGTTGCATAATTGGCTGATGTTTAGATTGGATTTGGCATTTTTATCACCTATAGAGTCCTTTCCAAAGACCTGGGATCAGCAGATGTTGTTTCATGGTTTTAAGCAGTGGTGGGCTTCAAATGTTTTTACTACTGGTTCTGTGGGTGTGGCTTGGTGGGCGTGGCAGGGGAAGGATACTGTAAAATCTCTTGTCTAATAGAGTTGGTATTTGCCAGTTCCCTGAACTACTCAAAATTTCCGCTACAGGTTCTCCAGAACTGGTCAGAACCTGCTGAATATCACCTCTAGTTTTAAGTGATGTAAACTGTTCTAAGTAATACTTTTTTACAACTGACTGGCGGTGATTTTGTCAATGCCACTGGCTCCAGATGTTTCAAGATTGCATCCAAGATGCATTTTTTTTTTTGATTGAATATCCTTCTTGTTCTCCAGCTTTTCTTTCATCTGTTCTAGCTTGGTTGCATCTGATTTAGGTTGTTGATCTTATTTTCCAGCCTGACCTTCCAATTTGGTAATGTACTTGTTCCGTCCGGAAAAACGCGAGGTAGACCGGGTTCCAACAACAAAGTCTTTATTAGTTAACAGCAGTTGAAAAA
>BHFT01011780.1:0-40590 GCA_004320025.1 Laticauda laticaudata
GGATGGCAAGCTTTTTTTAACGTTTTACATCCTCTTTGCATCCGTAAGTACAGTGGGACCGGGCCTTAAGGAGAAATTTCCTGACAAAACAATTGATCAGTGGAACTACTTGCCTCTAGAAGTTATGAATTCTCCAACACTGGAAGTTTTTAAGAAGAGATTGGACAACCATTTATCTGAAATCGTATAGGGCTTCCTGTCTGAGCAGTGGGTTGGAATAAAATAATGCAATGGAACAGAATAGAACAGAACAGAATAGAATAGAATAGAATAGAATAGAATAGAACAGAAAAGAATAGGAATTAGGATAGGATAGGGAATAGAATAGAATAGAATAGAATAGGAATTAGGATAGGATAGGGAATATAGAATAGAATAGAATAAAATAGAACAGAACAGGAATAGAATGTAGAGGAGAAACCAATTAGAATAGAATAGAATAGAATAGGAATTAGGATAGGATAGGGAATAGAATAGAATAGGATAGCAATTAGGATAGGATAGGGAATAGAATAGAACAGAATAGAATAGAATAGAACAGGAATAGAATGTAGAGGAGAAACCAATAGAATAGAATTAGATAACAGAATTGGAAGGGACCTTGGAGGTCTTCTTGTCCAACCCCCGGCTCAGACAGGAACCCCTATACAATTTCAGACAAATAGTTGTCCAATGTCTTTTTAAAAACTTCCAGTGTTGGAGCATCAACAACTTCTGGAGGCAAGTTGTTCCACTTATTAATTGTTCTCACTGTCAGGAAATTTATCTCTATTTCTAGATTGCTTCTCTCGTTCATTAGTTTCCACCCATTGCTCTTTGTCCTGCTCTTAGGAGCTTTGGAGAATAGCTTGACTCCCTCTTCTTTGTGGCAACCCCTGAGATATTGGAAGACTGCTATCACATCTTCCCTAGTCCTTCTTTTCATTAGACTAGACATATCCAGTTCCTGCAACCGTTCTTCATATATTTTAGTCTCCAGTCCCCTAATCATCTCTGTTGCTCTTCTCTGCACTCTTTCGAGAGTCTCAACCTCTTTTTTACATCGTGGTGACCAAAACTGGATGCAGTCTTTCAAGCGTGGTTTTACTAAGGCATTATAAAATGGTATTTACATTTCACATGATCTTGATTCTATACCTCTGTTAATGCAGCCTAGTGCTGTGTTGGCTTTTTTTGGCAGCTGCCACACATTGCTGGCTTACATTTAAGTGATTGTCTAGAAGACTTCCAAGGTCCTTTCCAGTTCTGATGATGTTGTACATTCTATGTTGTTGTAAGAGAATGGAGGATATACACAACTGAGTGGCATGGTTTAATATCTTCTCCAGTGGCATAATTAGTATATCAAATTTTGGAAAATCAACGAGTCCAAGTTTTAAGAAATGTAAACATATCTCTCATAGTTTGACAACGAAGTCAATACATCAGAAAATAATTTTAAAGAGTATTTTTAAAAGGTTGGACATTAAACAACTTGCTTGGCATTGCAAAAAGTGGCAGGACTCTGACTCATACGATTTGGTCTTGTCTAGCCATTTCCCCGTTTTGGCTTAATTTAGTATCTAAAGATGTTAAGTGCAATATTGCATTACACTCCTAAAATATGGAAAATGAAATTTGATGAAGAACTTGACTTTTAGTGAAGAGAATTATTGGATATAGATGGAAAGACATTTATTTCCCCTGGATTAAAAAATTGATTCAAAATATGTTTTTGTTATTTGAGGTTCGATGTTTTTATATTCCACAAATAACAACATTTTTCCATATGGTATCTATTTAATAAGCTTAAGGATTAATTAATCCTATAGTGATATTATACAGCTCTTCTTTCTTCTCTTTTTCCTAGTTTCCTTTTCTAGTCTATGTTTTCACTTCAATCACTAACATATATAGAGGTTTGTTTATCTGTTGTAAACTGCTGCTGTATCATTTTTATTGTGCTGTGTACCATAAATCATACTTCATACACACACATGTACATCCACACATATATTTATACATAAACAAATGGAATGGCTTAAAATGATGATGAGGATATACATAAATACATAAATAGTAAAAGGAATTGATGTATCTGGTGGATACACCAATTGCAGCTCTACCTGGAGCAAGGACTAATTCACAGTGTGATTACTACAGGTAGGCTTTGTCTTAGGAGCAGTTGCTTAGTGACCATTCAAAGGTATAATGGACCTAATGAGGCCTACTTATGACCCAGATTCAAAGTTGTGATAGGTCACAAGGGGTGGTAGGCACATTGGTGCGCTTATGCACCAACGTATGAAATTATCAGGATGAAAGATACCTCAAAGATCATCCAATACAGCCCCCCTGCCAATCTAGCCGCCATTTGCAGTAAGACTCAGTCCATCCAACCTCTCAGTCCAACTCACCTCGCAGGGTTCTTGTGAGAAAATATAAGGAGGAAGGAGTATTATGTATGTTTGCCACTTTGAGTTATTTCTAACAATAATAATCTCTTCTGGATAATATTTGATGTGCAAAGTGGTCCTGTCCATGTATTTTTGATGCATTTTGTGCCTCTGTGATTACTGTATTCCTAACTCCATTTATTTCAAGTCTTCATCTTTTATTAAGTTATTTTGGAAATAATTGATATGAAAATTTATAATGGAGGTTTTAATTACATTACAGTAAACTGTTTTAACTGGCAGGAAGTCTGATTAGATTAGAGCATTACAATAGATTATAGCCTAGCACACATAAATAACCCAAAGGCAGACGTGGCATTAAAGGAGATCTTAATTTTATTTTTAATTTTATTTTCTCTTCTTAAGATAAGACCCAAACCCATCAACATCCAGTGATAAAAAATGAGGATTACAAATAACTGTTAGGAAAAATTTCCTAGCCTGATGGTCTTTTGCTCAGTGGAGCAGGTGGTCTTGAAAAATATGTTGGGTTTTTTCTTAATATTGGTACAGAACAAAGATACACAGACTACACATTTTTTTTACATGGCGCTCAATTTACAACTGCAATTGGGACCAGAATTTCCATTGCTAAGCAAGGCTGTTGTTAACTGAAGCATGCCTGATTTTATGAATATTTTTGCCACTTCATTAAGTGCATCCTCACAGTTGTTATGTCAATCAGGCAGTCATTAAATGAATCCAGGTCCCCACATTGTCTTTATATGTCAGAATCAGTCTGGTAAGGTTGCAAATAGCCACCACATGGCCCAGGGGTGTTGCAACTCTTGCAAGTACATGCCAGTTGCCAAGCATCTAAAATTTGATCATGTGACTGTGGGGTATGAGGTGATGGTCTTAAGTGTGAGGACTAGTTGTAAGCCAGAAGTGGGATTTGGGGATTCTCTGAACTGCACAGAATCTTAGTTAGGGGGTCTCCCGAACCCCTGTGAACCCTCCAGCGGCCCAGCCCTGGTGGTGGTAATTTAACAACCGGCGAGAACTGGCTGAATCCCACCACTGGCTGTAAGTTAGAAAACTATCATGTCACTTTTTTTCAGGGCCATTGTAACTTCAGTCACTAAATGAACTGTTTTAAGTTCTTTTTTAAAAAAAATAAAACAAACTCTCGAATGAAGAAGAGAGTGAGGCTGCTTCAACCCTCTTCCCAGGTAAGCACCAAAACTCTGGATCCCAGGAGGCAAAAATAGCTTGCTCATTCCAGGTGACAAGTTCATCCTTCCACAAAATCTTCTAGCTCCCTTAGAAGATTTTTAAATACAGGCTAGATCAGCGATCCTGTGTGACACAACATTCCCTAGAGTGGCAAGGGGGCTGGATTAGATGATCTTTGAGGTATCTTTCGTCCTGATAATATCATACGTAGGTGCATAAGCGCACCAACGTGCCTACCATCCCTGTCCTATTGTTTCTTTTTATTTTTCTCATACGTATCCATTTCATGTATTCATAACTTTGTTTATACTTATACCTGTTATCTTATAATCACTTGACAAAATTAAATAAATGAATGAATAAACAAACAAATAAACAAATAAATAAAGGTTTGGGAAGCAAAAAGACTCACCCACTTCCCCCCCCCCAAAAAAAAAGACATAATGTTTGTGCAGCAGCTGTGGGAGTTTGCCTTAACCAAAAATTAGCAACAAGGCCAAATAAGCTATTAAGCAAATTCTCAGGATGGATAGTTGATCTGCCAGGGGGCTGACAGTTAATTAAGGAAATCGATTGCAGCAGGGTTCAAGCGACAGGATCTCCCTTTCAGCGTTCTTGCCACCTTTAAATAAGCCAAGAAAATACCCTACTAACCACTAAAAATGACTCAGGTTTATCCAGAGTTTTTTTCGGTGGGGAGGGGAAAGGAAGGAAGGAGGGAGGGACATTGGGATTAGTGAGTGCTGCTCATCAGGCAGAAGACTTCACGTCAGCCGAAATGAAGGCCTTACCCCCTCCGAGCTGCAATGCATGGTGTATCCTTCACCTCCACTGCCTCGGCATCCCAAAGTGAGATTGATCAGGTGTCCTTAAGTTGTATGGAAAGAAGTGGGTCTGGGAGAGTGTGTCTCCCTTAGAGATTTCTGCCTTTCCTGTCTCTGGTGTACGAAGACAGGACATCATTTCTCAAGTCCTGTCAGCTGAAGGGAAGTTATTATAGAAGTAAATGATGCTGCAGAAAATTGAAGGAAAGGCACCTTCGGCTCAAGCTTGGTTCCTGCTTCCTGTATTCCTCCACTTTGGCAACTCTTAAGATGGGTGGACTTCAACTCCCAGAATCCCACAGGCCAGGGGATTCTGGGAGTTAAAGTCCACCCATCTTAAGAGTTGCCAAGGGTGAGCAACAGTGCTCTTATGCAACCATTTAGGCTTTGTAGTCCCCCGTTAAAAATACTCTGATTTTTCTTAGCTTCTAAGGCTAAACCTTCAAAGACTAGGCCTTCTAAGGCTATATATACAAGTCGTCCTCAACTTATGACCATCACTTTTAAAGTTATGAGGGACTTCCTCATAAGTACCTATGACCTAGTTTTGAATTTCTGATGGCTGTGTTTCCCTTCCCTGCAGTCACATTTTGGGCACTCAGTTACCAGCCCAGCTTTATGGCTGTTTGCACTGTCCTGCGAACACATAACCACATTTTTTGGTATTTTTTTTGCCCAAAAAGCATCATTTACTTCCAGTTTTTTGTTAAATACGACCCAATTGGTTTGCTTAATAACTGCAGTGCTTGCTTAACAACCATGCCAAAAAAGGTTGTAAAATTGGGTCAGTCATGACTTAGAACTATGACTTAGGATCATAAGAACTGCAGTGGCTCAATGATTAGAATGCAATATTGCAGGTTAATTCTGCTGACTGTTGGCTGCCTGCAGTTTGGCAGTTTGAATCTCACCAGACTCAAGATTGACTCAGCCTTCCATCCTTCTGAACTCGGTAAAACAAGGACCCAGATTGTTAAGGGCAATTATGCTGACTCTATAAAATTGCTTAGAGAGGGCTGTAAAACACTGTAAAGTGGTATATAAGTGCTATTGCTATTGGTTCCAATACAGTCATAGGCCAAAAGGACTACCTGTGTAGACTTGCTGAGACATTTCCTGGATGAGTTTCCAAACCAGGGAGGGGAGAAATTAAACACAGACACACAGACACACATATCCGTAAACAGACAATAAATAAGTTGTGGTTGTACATATTGTGGGAAAAAAAGGCAGTACGCCTGTAGAAAAACAATGTATGAAGTTGTCAACCATCTTTGCTTTGATAGAAGTACAATATGGGGGTGAGAGAAAAGAGTGGTTTTCAAGGATAGAAAGCTATAGAGCAGTAGAATGAACAGTGTTGCTATAAATTACTTCCTTTTCTTTAATTCAGAATTTTTATTTTGGGGGAGGGGGCTTTGGAGGCCTTTGTTGACACACATTGCATCACATTGGATTGGCAGGTAAATAAATTTAGTTTAAACTGTGGTTTCATCTAAGTGTTTGATCACAAGACATGTGGGTAGCTTCAAGGACCTTTGGCAAAGGGGTCTTGCCCTTCTCTATAAATGCAAACCTTCAGGGAGAGATTGATTCTAAATCATACACATGATGTTAGGGGAGCTGCGTCTTGGCCCTAAAGTAAAGTTATAGGTCTAGCACGCTGCTTTACTTTTCAGCTGGCAATCTGGGTCTCTCTCTGGGATCAGGCACAAACTTGAAAAGGGTTGTATGCATTAATCCTATGCTCGCACCCCACTTTGGTTACTAACTTGATAGAAATCTTGCACTGAATCATGAAGGAATCAAATTGCTTTGATTAATAAAGGCAAGTTTAAAACCTAACCAAGCTTGCAAGAATTCCACTGCTAGGTTTGTTCCTGATCTGGTTAATACTTCCTTTTGAATATAGCTGTGAAATCATTACAACAGGCATCATGTCTGGAAAGATGCTTTCCTTTTTGAACTGTATCTCGTTTCATGACTCAGAGAAATAAACTGCAAGTACAGTTTAATCACTGCCACAAGTGACAAATTTTATTTGCAGAGATCTAGGTTGGGAAGCGTGCAGACATTGTCAGTTGAACTCATGTTGATAGGAGCTGCGTGTTCTGAGAAACGTCCAAGAGAAAGGAGGAAAATTTAAAAGCCCAGATCAGTAGCTTGAAACCTGGGTGCTACAATATATGGAGCCGTGGGTTTAGTTCCATGTAGCCCTAATTCTAATTTCTACCATGCTCTGTAAATAAAGAATTCAGTTCTGCAGCAACAGCGAAACATTGCAATGATGCTCAATGGGGATAAATAAATGAGAGGTGTTGTAAACCGCCTTGAGTCACCATGTGTGAGTAGGCGGCAATATAAATTTTCTAAAATAAATGAATGGGGGTGGGGGGAATGGTCCAAAACAAAATGAGGCTCCTAAATCACTTCTGGCTCCACTTCTGGCCAGTACTTGCTATAATCTCATCTATTGTTAATCTGTGGCTTTATAGGTAATACATAAAGGAATGCAATTCTTAAGATATAGAACCAGTGGTGATATTTTATTGGTTTGGGACGGTTTGAGCAAACCGGTAGTAAAAGAAACAGCTACCTGTTCAGCTGAACCGGTATTTTTTTTCCTTTTTTTTCCTCCTGACGGTCAGCTGTTCTGATGATTAGCTATGCCGGGATCCCCCTCGCTGTTTTACTGGTTTGCCCAGGAGGCAAAAAGGGGCGTGGGTTGTATGTGCTGCTGCGTGGCTCCCTGCGCACCCCTATTTGCCTCCTGGGTCTTAGGGAAGCATCCTGGGAGCAAAAACGGGCTCCCAGGAGGCTTCCCTGAGGCCCAGGAGACAAAAATACAGAGCTGCAAAAAAAGAGGAAGCCATGCCCACCCAGTCATATGGCCATGCCCACCTAGCCATTCCCACCTAGCCACGTCCAAAGAACTGATAGTCAAAATATTTGCATCCCACCCCTACATACAATGTAGAACATCAGCAGAGTTGGAAGGGACCTTGGAGATCTAGTCCAACCCCCTGCTCATGCAGGAGATACTATATATACCATTTTGGACAAATGGCGGTCCAGTCTCTTCTAAAAAGCCTCCAGTGATGGAGCAAGACGTTCCATTGGTTGATTGTTCTCACTGTCGGGAAATGTCTCTAGATTCCAGGTTGCTTTTCTCTTGGTTAGTTTCCATTGTTTCTTGTCTTCTTGCCTTCTAGTGCTTTGGAAAATAGGCTGACCCCTTCATCTTTGTGGCAGACCCTTAAATATTGGAACACTGCTATCCTGTCACTCCTAGTCCTTCTTTTCACTAGACTAGACATATCCTTGGACTAGACATATATGAATAGTGCTGCTTTCCCTAATCCCAATGGATGATCTGGCCAGATTCACTTAGTGACTGCATGATTCACTTAGCAACTGCAGTGATTAGCTTAACAAGGATGGGAAAAGATTCGTTCAATTGTGTCTGACTCCTGGTGATTCTAACGGCCAGGTCTCTCCATATCTTCCAATCTAGCACTGCTTCTTTGACTCACCTAACAGTTGCCTTACTTAGCAATGGAAATTCTAATTCCAATTATAGTTGTAAATTGAGGATTACCTGTCTTAATTTCAGCTGTTAAATGGATTCAACCCTATGACAAGTAACTTTTGACCTGAACATCTGAAAAGCCCCCAACTTGCTCTTTGGAGTTATGACCTGCCCAATATTAACTTGCAAGCCAAACGTTTCAGAAAGCACACCAAATTCATTATGGCAATATTTCACAGCCTGGTGGCTGCACTAAGTTGCCAAGAGGAACATACCAAATTACCCTAAAGTTCTCTGCACACAGCAGCAAGAAATGATTAGTGGGTGTAATGAACGTCTTCAACATTCTCAAGATGTGCGTTTATACAATCCAAGCACTGCTCTTTTTGTATATGTCAAAAGGGTGGGGCTTGGAGTGCAGTTCTACACCCATGTTGCAGATTTTCACAACACCTCTTGGGCAGGGTGAATTTTGCACATACTTTTTAGAATCGTCTCCATTTTCTCTGGCATCCACACCAAATGATAGCACCAAAATGATGTGTACAGAGTGATGCCAAAGTGTAAACTCCACCTTTATCTTCTTCCATTTTGATTTGCGATTCGTGATATGCTTCATGTTCCATAATTTGCCTCTCCTTGCTCCCACTGATGTGCCTACTATTCCAGTCCCACAAGGACATAAATATCCGCAAGGGATGATAAGCCACGGGTAAGTAATCCCCAAAATGCAACAGGTAAATAAACAACCATTTCCAGCATGCATAAACCACACACCTAAACCCCAGCTACCAGATCAAGGTTGCAACCCTCAGGTTAATCCTTATACACCTGCAAAATGATACTGAAAACTCACTGGATAATTATTTTGACTTTGCTAGGGCTGCGTATGTGTGAGGGGGACCTTGACCTTTGGGCTGCAAACATATACATGAGCAGTAGTTGGCAGCAAAGATTTGTAGCATTATGTCTGCTGCCATCTAGTTTTCAGCTGTATTCTTTCTTTCTCTCTTTCATTCTCTGACACACTACCCTTTTTAAAAGTAGCCTTTTTTATATCAGAGAGACAGAGAGAGGGAGGGAGGGAAGGAAGGAAGGAGGGAGGGAGAGAGAGAGAGAGAGAGAGAGAGATGTTTTAACTCTTTTGATGCCCTCCAGTGGCTACGCATGTCCATTAACTCCTATGATCCCCCTTTTAATGAAATCCCACTAAATCAATGTGCAGCTTAATGCCTCTCAGGAAGCTAACATGCTGGTTGGAAAGGCAATACAATAGCCTTCTGTCCCTCTGCTCTATGAGAAAGGTATTCTTTGCAGGCAAATTGCATGCTGCCCAAAGAAACTTGGTCTGCTAAATCTCAACATCCTCTCCCTGCTGTGGATTGGCCGTTTTCAGATCATCTAGGGGAGAGATTGTGAAAGCCAGACTTAGATTACAGCAGGGAATTGGAGAAGACTGTGGAGAAATATGACAGCTGTCTTTAAGTGTCTATCGTGTAGCAGACAGGGCAAAATTATTCAGAGTTGTTCCAGAAGACAAGAAAAGAAGCAGGATGTTTCAATTTACTGCATATGGAAATAGATTTCCTTCTAATAGAATATTGGACATTAAGAAAAAAATTCTTTTGAGTAGTTTAATACAGGAAATCCTTGGTTTAAAACCATTTGTTTATGGACTGTTTGAAGTTACAATGGCACTGAAAAAGTGATTTGTGATTGTTGCAGCTTTCCCATGGTCACATGATCAAAATTTGAATGATTGACAACTGACATGTTTTTTATTGTGGTTGCAATGTCCTGGAGTTGTGTAATCATCTTTTGTGATCTTCTGATAAGCAAATTCATTGTGGAAGCCAGATTCACCTAGCAACCATCTTATTAACTTAACTACAGTGATTCAATTAACAATGATGGCAAGAAAAGGAGCAAAACTCACTTAACTGTCTTGCTTAGCAACGGAAATTTGGGGTTCAATTGTGGTCAGAAGCCAAGGACTACCTGTAATGAAACAGACTGTCTTGGGAGATGCGGGTATTCCTCTGCTGGAAATATTTAAATTGAGGCTGGACAGATTTTCACCAGAAATATAGCAATGGATGGCTGCACTGGCAAAATATTGGACTAGATGACCTTTAGAGTTCCTTTCAACCAAACCAGACTAGATAAAGGTAAAGGTTCCCTCACACATACGTGCTAGTTATTTCCGGTTCTAAGGGGCGCTGCTCATCTCCATTACAAAGCCGAAGAGCCAGCGCTGTCCGAAAACATCTCCGTGGTCATGTGGCCGGCATGACTAAACACCGAAGGCGCACGGAACGCTGTTTCCTTCCCACCAAAGGAAAGTTTTCTACTTACATTTTTTCAAACTGCTCGGTTGGCAGAAGCTGGGATGAATAACTGGAGCTCACTTCGTTACGCAGCGCTAGGGATTCGGATCGCTGCACTGATGATCTTTCTGATTGAAAAGCTCAGCGTCTTAGCCACTGAGCCACCATGTCCCTTACTTCGAAGTATGACTGCTCAAACCAGACTATGACTCTGTTATTTACACAGATCTGAAGATGGATAAGGCGTTGTTTTTTTTTTTTTTTTTGCTAGAGGCGTGTTTTTCAACCTTGACAGCTGTAAGAGGCATGGACTTTTAATTCCCAGAATTCTCCCACCAACCTAACTCCTGGGGGGGGGGCATTCTGGGAGTTCATGCCCACCCTCTTAAAGTTGCCAAGGTTGAAAAATACTATGCTAGACCATCACTTTTAAAAGTTTGCTTCTTTGGTCAGGTTATTTTGACATATACTGTATATTATATAGATGTTAAAGAACTTCCCACATCAGCTGCTACCTAGACGGAACACACAACAAAGGAGAAGCGACAGTTATTAAGCTAAAAGCATTATCTAAAGATCTTGGCTTTCAAACAGGACTTTCGGCTCAGACATTTTGGGTTATTAAATGACACTTTAAATCAAACAGGTTTTCCTTTGGGGCTGTAATCTGGACAGCTCTGCTGCTTTGCCTTAAAAGTGCGGCTGAGGAACTGTTGGGGTGTCGGGGAACACAATTCCTTGCGGGTGGTGGAATTGCTCAGAGGATGCCTAGCCCAATTTCTGCCTCACTTTATCCTAAATCAAGAGTTTCTCAATCTTGTTTAACTTTAAGAGGGGTAGCCTTTGTTGGCTGGGGAATTCTGGGAGTTGAAGTCCAGCCCTCCTAAAGCGGCCAAGGTTGAGAAACACTGTCCTAAACAAATCAAGGCATGTTTAAGTTTCTTTTGCTTGCTTCCGTTTCTGCAAATGCTGCATCTTGGTTATTTTGTTTGCAAGATTAGTTCTACCTTACTTCACAATAAACGCTTAAGCCCTCGAGTGGGCTGCTACCAGTTCAGGTGAACCTGTAGCTAATGTTATGGCTGGTTCAGAGGACCGCCAAATCCCACCCTGGTTGTCCCACCCACCCGCCCTGCCCCTCCCCTCCCTGGGACCCATTTTGGANCACCCGCCCTGCCCCTCCCCTCCCTGGGGCCCATTTTGGATGGGAGGTAAGTGCAGGGCCTATGCGGAAGCTCGGGGAGGGCGAAAAATGGGCCTCCTGGAAGTTCTGGGAGGCTGGAAACTGGACAGGCCTGTTTCCGGCCTCTGGAGGGCATCCAGAGCCCAGGGGAGGCAGTTTTCACCCTCCCACCCAGCAACCGGGCAGAGAACCAGTTGCTGAAATGTTTGAAGCCCACCCCTGCTTAAGCCCCACCAGATTTCCTGTCTCAGGCAGCCGCTGCCCTCTGTGCAATAACAATAGCACTTAGACTTGTATACTGCTTCACAACGTTTTACAACCTCTCTAAACAATTTAGAGTCAGCATATTGCCCAGAAAAATCTGGGTCATTTTACCAACCTTGGAAAGATGGAAGGCTGAGTCAATCATGAGTGGGTGAGACTCGAACTGCCAGGGGTCAGAAGTAGTAGCCTATTTTTAACTCTTGTTCCTTGCTAGAAGTTGAATTGTAATAATTACCTTTGCACTCCTTTCTTCTCCTTACAGAGATCCGATTTCCTTGCTTCTTGGGCTTTCCTCCCCTCAGACTATCCCTCCTATAGCAATAGCACTTAGACTTATATACCGCTTCACAGTGCTTTACAGCCCTCTAAGCGGTTTACAAAGTCAGCCTATTGCCCCCAACAATCCGGCTCCTCATTTGACTGACCTTGGAAAGATGGAAGGCTGAGTCAACCTTGAGCCTGGCGGGATTCGAACTGCCAAATTGCAGGCAGCCGGCAACCAGCAGAAGTAGCTTGCAGTACTGCACTCTAACCACTGTGGCTCATATACTTTCCTCAACTTCCTCTTTTCCCTCAAGAAACACATGTCCCCTCCTTTCCTAAGGGATACCACCGCCCCTTCACTTTCTGCTTGCAGAAGAGAGAGGATTTTCAGAGAAGTCTGATTCTTGGTTACAGTGGCAAGTATGTCACCTCCGCTCCCTCCTTCTATATTCCTGTATGGGGTGGCCTACTCAATAGGTTAGGCTGAGTCATCATGGATAGCCTGCCTCAGTAACCTTGTTAAGATCTCAGTTTGAAAGCCCAGAGTAAATGCTTCAGGCATCATCTTTACTTTCAAGGACCTCTCCAAGTCCAACAGCGTCTTTAAGAGTTGTGGTTTTTTTAAAAAAGGGTTAGCTGTGGTTCATGATTGCATTTACCTGAGATGGGCTTTCTTATTGTTTGTCCTGCTTGGCTGTGTGATGCCAGCTGCACTTGTTTGTTCTTGCCCTCAAGCGTATCCATGCAAAGTTTTTTGTTTAAAGCTGGCTTGTTGCAGAACCCCACGGTGATTTGGACTGAGTGACGATTTGGACTGAGTGACAGGTCCAAGGTCGCCCAGCTGGCTTCTTCTGGTGAAATCTCCAGCTGGACTGGAAGGAGGTATTAAGAGGGGCCGAGCTTAAGAGTCCTTGCACTGCAGAAAGTTGCAGCAGAGGCCATACCTTCCCAGAATCCCTGAAGCATTACTCCCTTCCCAAGGGAATGCACGCGGTCTGGAAATATTCTTGTAACCCAAGTGACTATCAATGAAACTTCTGCTTGAAACTATTCACAAGTAGTTTTTGTTGCATGTGCTGACACTTCTGACTCTAAAGAAAAAAACTAGAATTTGGGTCTCCTGCTTCGAATCCGGTGTCTTTCAGCATAAACCACATTGCCAAAAACCATCCACTTATCTATTTAACCACCCACTCACCCACCTGATGCTGCTACCTAGTTTGGTAAAGAAAGGTCTGTAAGAAAACAATCAAGCTCAAAGAGCACCGAGGACCCCAGTTCAACCCTGAACTTCAAATATTTTCTTCTATTAAAAAAAAACTTGGAATGGGTGGAAATCAATCTGACGGGTTTCCCTGAGGTTAACTGTATTTTGGGAGTGGCCAACCCCCAAATAATTATACAACCAGAACTTCCCCTTTCCAAATCTATGGCAACCTTGAGAAGGTAACTGCAATTCCCGAATGTGCCCAAATTAAAGGGTGACTATACCTCACATTTTTTTCAACAGGGACCAAAAGACCTTTCTGGAAGGTTTATTAATAAAATGACTCAGTTGTCTTAAACAGCCAATATTCAGGGGTTATACTGCCTCTAAACATGGGAGTCTTCCTATATTAGCCATCATGTTAATATTGCCTGATGCCTTCATCCTCCCGATCAATGTGTTAAAAATATTCAGGGAGTTAAGAGAAGCAAGAGGATCCCAGAGTTGAAAACAGGAATACCCAGAGAAATCAAATTAAAAGGGAACACCAGTTTTCACATGAAGTAAAGCAAACTAGGTGGGAAAAGCAAGACCGTGCTCTGTGATTGGCGAGAGTCAATCTCCGGGTTTCTTAAAAGGCATTGCCACAACCGAGAAGAAATTTCTCTCCATCTCAGACCAGCTCCTGCAAGCCACGTGAATAACACCGAGCTACCTGGGAAAATAGTTTGAAGACCTCTCGGGCAGCATTCTAATATTCCCATAAAGACAGAGCTCTGCAAAGGGAGCATGCTTTGCATGTACTGTAGAATATCCCAAGGGAAGGAGGTGGGGTGGGGTGGGGGAGAGGAAGCAGGAATTCTGAGTCAGGGTCTCCGTCGGTTTCTCAAGACAACACAAAGCAGAGAAATTGCCCTGTCGGATACATGGCAGTTTCCAACATTCCTGGGTCTGACAAAAGCAATGCTGTAGAATTCGCACAGAAACCCGAATTGAAAATGCAGGTTCCATCGTTCCACTGAAAATGGGAGGCAAGAGATCAAGGATGGGATTCTTAGCCGCCAGGAAGTCTCTGGGGTCTGTGACAATTCGCCATGGCCAACTCGCTGCGGACAAGAGTTACGCTTGGTGGAATAGAATCATTAAAGAAAAGGTGCAAAAGGAGGGACAGATGTAAATGGCAACAAATTATTATTATTTATTTTATTTAAAATAATTTAAATGGAAAATTAATTGACAGATTAGAACACTGGGCCATATCTAACAAGATGAAATTCAATGTAGAGAAAAATAAAGTCTTACATTTAGTCAGGAAAAACCAAAAAACACCTATAGACTGGTGAAACAGCTCAATAGCAGTAACTGTGAGAGGGATCTTGGAGTCTTTAGAGGGCAACCAGTTAAATATGAGCCAGCAGTGTGCAGCAGCAGCCAAAAAAGCCAAAGCAATCCTAAATTGCATTAACAGAGGGACCACAATCAAGATCCAGGGAGGTACTAATACCACTCCTATAAAGCCTAAGTAAGACCGCACCTAGAGTCCTACATCCAGTGTTTGGTCACATATAAGAAAGATGTTGAGACTCTAGAAAAAGTGCAGAGAAGAGCAACCAGGATGATGAGGGGACTGGAGACTAAAACATATGAACAACGGTTACAGGAACTGGGCCTGGCTAATCTAATGAAGAGAAGGACCAGGGGAGATATGAGAGCAGTCTTCTAATATTTGAGGGGCTGCCACAGAGAGGAGAAAGGGGTCAAGCTATTTTCTAAAGCGCCTTAGGCCAGACAAGGAGAAATGATGGAAACTGACCAAGGAGAGATTCAACTGGAAATGAGAAACTTTCTGACAGCGGAGACAAATCAAGCAATGGAACAGAAGTTGCCCTCGGAAGTTGTGGGAGCTTCATCACTGAGACCTCAAGAGATTGGAATGTCAGAAATCGGTGTAGGGTCTCCTGCTTGGGTGGGGGGTTGGACTAGATGACCTACAAGGTCCCTTCCAACTCTGATTATCTGTTTAAATTGGCCCACAGCAAGCTACCCATGGTGAGTTGGCTGTGGCAAGCTGTCCCATTCTCAGTCTTCTGACCCAAGTCATGCTGGTAAGGCAGAGGTTGAGGAAAGCCTGCTTATGGCTCACTTATTGCAGTGACAAATGACCCACCTCCATCGTGTCAGCTGCCCCTGCCCCAGCCCACTGCCAGATGGCCCTGGGACTGCCTCCTCCTCAGCCCTTGGGCTCTTAACTCTCATTTGGAGACGACATCCCATTCCCACGCCTCCTCCGAATCAGGATCTAACAGAGCCATGACACGAAGATCCCTGCCTTGATAAAATAAAAAGTGTGGGAAGGTGGGTAGGTGGAAACAGGCAGCTACGACTGAAAAAGGGACCCTGCTGTCTTGACCAAGAGCTGTGGGGGGTTTCATTCCCTGCTCTGTTTAAAAGCCCAAAAGGAGAGCTGGTTGTCTCCTCCGGAGGCCCAGACTTCTTTTATGCATGGCTAGGAAATGAAGGGGATAGGAAAGCTGGCCCTGTTAAGCAGAACAAATAGCTATCGTTCAAAACAAATGGAATTATGTTGCCTTCCTTATGCCAGATCCGTCAATATCGCAGGCTGCCAATTTGGGACAACTGAGCCTCCAAAAGGGTAAAGTCATCATCTGGGTCTGAGAGAAACAAGCTGAGGACCACGGTTTTTTTTCCCCTTCCCCCTGCCCACCAAGGGTTTGCTAAGGACAACCTTCTCGTCTCCCTCCCATGCAGAGCATCAAAAGTGATTTCACTTTCTATGCAATTAAGAGAAATCCCTGCCTTTTCTTCAATTTGCAAAAAATAAAATAAAGCCAATTGTTCTTGGGCAACGATTAATGGGTGCAGTTCGTGCTTGGCGGGACCCAACCTTTTTCTAGCCAGATGTTGCTGGGAAAATTTAGCAACAGGCCATATGGTAAAGAAAAGCTATTTGCTCTTTCTCCACAGAGCGATGCTGCTCCTGAACATGTGGCCTACCTACATGTTTGCTCTCGTTTTAGGCCCCATTAATAAGATCACAAAAACCAGCTCACTGGATCAATTATCGCTGTCCCACTCGACAGTCGAAGAAGTCTGTAAAACAGGGCTGAACAGCTACACTCCTTTTATTTGTGACTTGCAACTGGGGTTCTGAGATGGGACTCTTCCTGAAGGTGAGCATTTCACTTTAATTGTCGTTCCACTTATCTCGGCATCTTCCTTTCCAGTGGTGTTCAGCAGATGCTCTGGAAATCTCCCAGGCAGGACACACAGTAGTAGATCTATTTGCTAGGAGACAGACAATAACATTCAAGGGAATTTGGGGGGCGGGGGGAATCAAACACTTGGGTTAACAGTTTTTGTTTTGGTGTTTTGTTTTGTTTTAAATGTGTAATACAAGGAAGAACAATTTGGCTGAATACAGAAACAGAGGGCTTTTTTTCTCTAAAGAAAGGGTATTAAACAAGATAAAATAAATCTGCTACATGGCAAATGCATCCTGAGGTTGGCACTGAAATCTGCAAGCCTACAGAAGCCAAAGGAACTGTCTTGAAAGAAGCCTAACTAGACATCCTGTTGGCTAAAGATCTGAGCATGTTGGTGGAATGTTGGACCAGACAAAAAGTCCACAATTTTTCTGCAAGAAGAGAAGCAGGTCAGTTAAAACGACCCTCCCCCATTTTTTTTTTTTTTGCTGGCCTGTGACCGTAAAAAAGATAGATTTTTCCCTTTCTTATCATGTCAGGATGCCCTTGCAGGGAAAGTTCTTCTGACCCTTTCCAAATGAGGGAAACACGACAAAATCTTCCCCATCTCTCCATTTCCCCCCCAGCAGGATCCTGAGGGCAGGAAGCCTCTGTGCTCAGTCCAGCTGCACAGGTCATTCTTCATACTTAGTCCATTGTCCCTTCTCCCTGGCCATTACAAGGAGGGCAGTTCTACCTACTGAGTGGGATGCATTTGAAGCCCATGGTTGTCTTCAACCCCCAGAAGTTCCCAAGGACACGAGGAGTTCTAAAGCAGCCACGTGATTTCCGACTGGAGAAAAAGGGGGTGATGGCATCTGGAGGAACATCTACAGTTGCTCTGTTTGAGGAATGGAAGGATGGAAGAAAGCTGTAAAATAAAAGGGGTCATCTCTTTTCCCTGCTGGTTTATTCTCCTTTCATACTGTTTGCTGTTACCCATAAAGATATTTTTTTTTTGGGGGGGGGGGGGGGAGNGGGGGGGGGGAGGTAGGTCTTCTCCCAGAACACCTAGATGCTGCAGACTTCCATGTCCAGCCCTGCTGGTTACGAGAGAGTATCTCTGCAACTGTATACGTCCCCATCAAACATTATCAAAGAGGAAATGGCTGTGTCCAAGATGAATCCAGACCGGCTTGTCTCTCCTTCCACCTCTAGCCAGGATTCAGAGGCTTCTCTATTTGGCTGAGGTGATGATAGAGCTGGAGAAGTCGAAGAGACTCTTGTTGATCTTCCGCAGGGTGTTGACTTCCTCTTCCAGTTCTGTCACCTGAATCTTCAGTTGCTCTTGGTCACCCATCAGATTCTGTGATGAGAGAACAAACCACGGTAAGAATCTGGGAAGGGGGCCCAGGGGACCTACCTACTACCTACCTTGGTTCTTCTGCATCTCAGCAACTTTAAGATGGGTGGACTTCAACTCCCAAAATTCCTCAGCCATGTTGGCTGAGGAATTCTGGGCTTTGAAGTCCACCTATCTTAAGCTGATGAGATGGAAAAGGAGTGACTTACCCGCAGTAGGTTTAAGGTCTGGAAGAATTGGGTCAACCTTCCTATTTTAAGGCCAAGACCTTTAATGGTTTAAAAAAAGACTTTCCCTTGGGTGGTTGAAGGAAGAAAAAGCAATTATTATACAGGTAGTCCTCAACTTACAACCACAATTGAGCCCCCAAGTTATGTTGTTAAATGAGAAATTTCTTAAGTGAGTTTGCTCCATTTTACAAATTTTCTTGCCTCAGGTATTTTGGGATCTCTAAGGCAAGGGTCTCCAACCATGGCAACTTTAAGACTTGTCATGGCTCAAAACAAGCAAAACATTCTGGATATTTAAAAACCCTACACATGGTCAGATGCCAGTTTTGGTGGCCAAAAATGAAGCAAGACATTGAGGATTATGAAAAGAGTTGTGCCACTAGTGCCACAAGGAAAACCAGACCAGGAAAACCTCCAGGATTATTACAATCTGTAGCAGAACCATCCCAGCCCTGGGAGGAGATAGGAATAGATTTTATAGTAAATTTACCTGAGAGTGGGGGGCACGGTAGTGGATTTATTTTCCAAACAAGCTTATTTTGTTGCATACCAAGGACTACCATCAGCCAGGAAATTATCCAAAATGATTGTGAATCATATATAGATTGCATGGAATGCCTCGCAGAACCATTTCTGATAGAAGGGTTCAGTTTACTGCAAAATTCTGGAGGGAATTTATAAAAGCAATTGGATCCTCTCAAGGTCTAAGCTCAGGATTTCACACACAAACTAATGGATTGTGTGAGAAAACTAACCAAATTATTGGACGATATTTAAGATGTTATGTAAATTATCAACAAACTAACTGGGCTGATTTGCTGCCGTTTGCAGAAGTTGCTTATAATAATGCTGTACATAGTAGTACTGGATTAACACCTTTCCAAATTAATACTAGGATGGAGTTCATTCCCATGCCTGAATTGCCGAGGGACCTCCCCACCCCATCCATGTCAGTAACTGAGCGGATGGACGCAACTAAGGAGTCTTGGCTAAGAAACTCCGGGAGTTGAAGTCCACAAGTCCTAAAGTTGCCATGGTTGGAGACTCCTGCTCTAAGGAAACAAAACAGGTGAGGAAATTCTGCAGCCCCCAGCCAGGTCTCAATCTGCTGAGGGCAAATCGTATGTTAAGACAAATGGCTTTTCCAAATGCAGTTAAGTGCTCTTTTGTGACACAGGTACAAGTAGTCCTCAATTTATGACTGTAATGGAGCTTGCCCATTATGGTCGTAAATCAGATTGGTCCCAATGACTGAGCCAATTTTTTAATCTTTGTGTGGTGGTCATTAAATGAATCCTGCAGGACCAGGTTTTTGCCAATAACAAGGCAGAAATGCCAATTTTCAGCAAAAATGCCACAAAATGTGGCCACGTAGCCGCAGGACGCTGCAATTGCTGAGTGCTTGCAATATAATCATGTGACTTTTGTGATATTCATGATCCAGTTCTGTTGCAACTGTTCCCGGGGAGGCCTGTGGGGCCTTTATGCAGCTGCTAAGTGACCGGTCATAAACCGAGGAGTATTTGAATTGCAAACCAGGTTTGGGTTAAGTATCCTGGGTCCCGACACTTCTGTGGGATTGCAGGTAGGAGGAAAGATGTCAGGGTGCCTCACCTTTTCTCTTGTTGAGCACATCTGGAGATATAAGCGCTCTGTTCTTTCCAAATAACTCTCTCCTGAACCCTGTGGAAGGCAGAGGAAAAAATGAACACGGAGGCATCAAAGGGTTAAGCCTCCTTTTGCTTCAACTGAGTGATGCCAAAGGGAGCCTTAAGTCAAAGCTGCACACTTGTTTTACAGTGATGCCTAGCGAAAGGAACAAGTGATCGCTAAGTAGCTCTTGATAAAATTGTGACACTAAGGAATGGATCATCTCTTAATGGATGGCTGGGTTTTAGAATTCAGGCAAGGAAAGGAAAGATCAATCAGGAGGAAAGTCACAAATGGGTTTCCAAGAAGTCCTTCTTCAGAATGAGCTCACAGGGTAAGTGGACTGGACAAAAAACAGACCAGACTAATGAAGGGTCCTTGGTGGTCTCTGAGCTTGCTTGTTTTCTTGCAAACCTTTCACCAGCCTAACTAGGTAACATCATGGTAAGAGTTGGGGTGGCGCAGTGGTTGGAATGCAGTACTGCAGGCTACTTCAGCTGCCTGCCGGCTGCCTGCAATTTGTCAGTCCAAAACTCACCAAGCTCAAGGTTGACTCAGCTTTCCATCCTTTGGGGTGGATAAAATGAAGACCCAGATTGTTGGAGGCAATAGGCTGACTCTGTAAACCATTTGGAGTATATAAGTCTAAGTGCTATTGCTAGGGTAATGAAACGTTTGCAAGAATTCAAGCAAGCTCAGAGAGCACCAAGGGCCCCTCATTTCAACCCTGAGCTACAAACATTCTCCTTTATCAAGCAGACTAAGGGTAGCTTTTATCAGCCCTGACCAACCTCCTCAGATTTTGACCAATAGCAATAGCACTTAGACTTCTATGCCACTTCACAGTGCTTTACAGCCCTTTCTAAGTGGTTTAGAGTCCGCATATTTTCCCCCAATAATCTGGGTCCTCACCCAGATGCCCACCAGAATGCCTACAGCAGCACAGCTGAAATAAAAAAAATTACTTTTTCTTTGCTCCAACTCAGCATGGGGCAATCATGGTTGATCTCAAAGAAGCTAAACATGGTGAGTAACCAAGTAGGAGACTGTAATGCAGTAAATAAGCACCGAAACAATCATAGTGAAAAGCAGGTTGTCTGCCTTGACCACTAGAAATCAACAAGGCTGCCATATTAGATTGGGATGCGGGGGGGGGGGGGGGGNGGGGGGGGGGGGGGGGGGGGGGGAAGATAAAGGAAGTCATCAGAGATAAGCCGTCGGTTGTCAGATGAGATTCTTGGTTTGCCATGAAGCTAGAACTGAAAACCAAGCTAAAAAAAAAATCATAGGAATAAGGAACAGGAGAATCTGTGTTCCTTCAATTCAAATGAATCACCTATTTTAGGATTGTGAGCACCTGATGGCTGGTTTCCATCAGGGGTGGTTCCTGACCTGATTCTCAGGCATGTATGATCAGCAAAGGGAAGAAAATACAGGTAGTCCTCAACATACTAGTGGTTCTTTTAGCAACCGTTTGAAGTCACAACTGCAATGGAAAAAAGTGACTTATGACTGTTTTTCACACTTACGTCCATTACAGCATCCCCATGGTCACGTGATCAAAAATCAGACGCTTGGCAACTGACTCATATTTATGATGGTTGCAGCCCTGGGGTTATGTGATCGCCTTTTGCGACCTTCTGACTAGCAAAGCCAGATTCACAACCATGTTACTAATGCAGTGGTTCGTTTAACCACTGTAAGAAAGGAAAGCTGTAAAATGGGGCAAAGCTCATTTAACAACTGTCTCACTTAGCAACAGAAATTTTGGGCACAATTGCGATCGTAAGTTGAAAACTAGCTGCATGGCCAACCAAATACACTGGAACTTCAACAGAATGGAATATCTTTAGCTCAGAGTTGAACTGTCCCAAAGGTGCTTTTTCAAGAGGCAGCTGGACTTTCTGGTTTTTCTTTGAAGTTGTTTTGATTCTCATCCAAGAAGCTTCTATAGCTTATAGAAACTTCTTGGATGAGAAGCAAAATGTCTTCAAAGAAAAACCAGAAAGTCCAGCTTGAAAAAGCATCTTTGGGACAACCATGACCTGGTTGACTGAGAATCTCCATGGACATTCAGGGAGGAACTATTGGGTTCTTGTTGATCTCTGAGCTTAGTTGTTCTCTTGCCGGTGTTTCTCTTCTGTGAGACCCCTCACATAAACTGTTTCAACTCCTTCCCTCAAAACGACGCTACAGAGCACTGCACACCAGAACAACTAGACATAATGCCATCACTTTGCTAAACAAATAATTCCCTCAACACTGTTCAGCCATTACAAAGTCTGCACTACTATTACTATTAATCCTCTCATCACTCCTTTTACCCATCTCCTCCCACTTACGCTGTATGACTGTAACCTTGTTGCTTGTATCCTAACGATTTTTATTGACTGTTTCCTAGTATGATTTGATTGATTACTTGTACCCCATGACTATCATTAAGTGTTGTACCTGATGATTCTTGACAGATGTATCTTTTCTTTTATGTACACTGAGAGCTTATGCACCAAAGACAAAGTCCTTGTGTGTCCAATCACACTTGGCCAATAAAAAAATTCTATTCTATTCCGTTCCTATTCTATTCTATTCTATTCTATTCTATATTGTCTATTAGGCTAGGGAACATCGTATGAAGGAGCGGCGAGTTTCAAACGTCGATAATGAAATTTCTGCTGAAAGGACCACACCAACACGCACTTTATTATATAACCTTAGACAATTTTACAAAAAGAGGGCATCGTGAGTTGGGTGGGATCTGATCCAGCAAACCAAGGCTCTTCCTTAGACTTTGGAACATTTTTTGCTGCTGAGCCCAAACAGCTACAGGTAATCCTCAACTGAGCCCAACATTTCTGTTGCTAAGTGAGGCATTTGCGAAGTAAGTTTTGTTCCATTTTATGACTGTCCTTGCCACAGCTGTTAAGTGAACCACAGCAGATGCTAAGTTGGTAACATGGTTGTTAAGTGAACCTGGCTTCCCCCACTGACTCTGCTCGTCAGAAGGTGGCAAAAGGGGACACTGCCACTGTCATAAATAGGAGTCAGTGGCCAAGCGCCTCAATTTTGATCAGGCAACCATTGGGATGTTGCCTCTGTGGTGTTAAAAACAGCCATAAGGTCCTTTTTCCCCCCAATGCCTCTGTAACATCAAAACGGTCACTAAATGAACCGTTGAAAGTCAAGGACAACCTGTACTGGCCAGATTGTGGACACTTTGAATGGATCCCTCTCCTCAATTGACAGTGGGGAGGAGGGAACCAGAATTGCCCTTCAAATCATCTTCCAATATTTGCAGCAGAGGCCAAAGAAAGCCGACATATCCCTGTGAAGGAGAGAAGGATACCCTCCCACCCCATCCCACCTCCCACCCACCCACCCACCCCCGCTTTCCCTTTGCACCCCAGTGAATGACAGCAATTCATCAGGAACTCCAGACAGGCAACCTTGAGAGATGCTGCCCTGGCGTTCTAGTTTGGGAGCCAACACCACGATGATAAAAGGAGACAGCCGATTTTTATCTCTCGCAGGCTGGCTCCTGGGATCTGCAGAAGCAATCGGGCCCTCCAGCCATAACACCCCGCCTCCCCTTAGAAGGCCTAGCAATTGGTATTGTGGCTGTGTCTTCCAAGAGATGAAGAAAGAACACCACCGAGGTCTGTCTGTCTATCTGTCTCTTCTCTCCTTCCCTCTCTCTCTCTCTTTCTCTCTTCTCTCCCTCCTCCTCTCTCTCTATCTTATGAGCCACGGGGAAACAGCACAAGCAACTTTGCTGCAATCTACACTTGATGGACAAAAACAAGCAGGCAGAGTTGCCCCCCCACTTTTCCGTTCTTCCAAAACCTTTCCGTGATCCAGGATTCCCTGATTCACATGATGAATGTATTTAGGATGATCATGATTATCACTTTTAGCTTAGTATAAGGCCACACCTGGAACACTGCATCCAGTTTTGGTCACCGGATTACAAAAAAGATGCTGAGGCTTTGGAAAAAAAAAATGCAAAGAAGAACAACCAAGATGATTAAGGACCTGGAGACTAAAACATATGAAGAACGGTTGCAGGAACTGGGTTTGGCTAGTCTAGAGAAAAGAAGGACTAGGGTGGACATGATAGCAGTCTTCCAGTATTTGAAGGGCTGCCACACAGAGGAGGGAGTCAACTTATTTTCCAAAGCAACCAGAAGGTAAGACAAGAAACAATGGATGGAAACTAATCAAGGAGAGAAGCAACCTTGATTTGAGGAGAAACTTCCTAACAGCGAGAACAATTAATCAGGAGAACAGCTTGCCTTCAGAAGTTATGGATGCTTCATCACTGGAGGTTTTAGGAGGAGATTGGACAGCCCCTTGTCTGAAATGGTCTCCAAGCTCTGTTCTTATTGATCTCCATGCCAGGGGACTCAATCTCAGGATTTGCCTTGAAAGGAGGTTCAATTGATACATGGTCTGGGAATTTTCCCTGATTAGTCATCTGTTTAGCCATTGTTCAAAGTTACACTGGCACTGAAAAAAGTGATTTACGATCAGTCCTCACACTTAGGACCATTGCAGCATTCCCCATGGTCACATGATCAAAGTTCAGGTGCTTGGCAACTGGCGTTCACAACGGTTGCAATGCATCCAGAGGTCATGTGATCACCACTTGCGAACCTCCCAGCTGGCTTCCCACAAGCAAAGTCAATGGAGGAAGCAGGATTCACTTAACAACTGTCTGATTCACTCAGCGACTGTGGCAAAAAGTCATGTAAAAGCAGGCCTGACTTGCTTAACAACAGAATTTCTGGTCCCAGTTGTAGTCATAAGTCAAAGACTACCTATGCTGATCCCAGCAGGCAAGAAACTCACCCTTATCTAGCTTCTCATTCCCTCTTGCTCAGAGAGATTTATGATGAAGAAGCCAGTGGCACATTTCCCTCCTGGTCCCACATTACACACCTCAATACACACCTCAGTAGACACCCCTCATGACTCAGCCTTTTGCTGAGGTACAAAAAGTACTGCACAATAATAGTACATTCATAAATTAATTAAGTTATGCCCAAGAAACTTTGTGTTGGATGAATAATAAGAATATTTAAGAAAAAAAAAGCCTACATTTCCTTTTTCTAGAAAATGTTTTTGAACCCTTTGAATCACTTCCTTGATCTTTGCTTGTCTGGCAAAGTGCTATGGAAGCCCCTGCAAGCTCATCTGGTAAGGTGTTGACAAAGATTACATATAATTCTTGATCCATTCAGATGGCTATGATTTATTTATTTTTTTTGAAAAAAGCAACAGACCATTTTTGAGCGTTCTCTACTTGGTTCTTTTAATAAATGTGGTCAGTTGGTAACTGTATGTGATGTAATTCTTCAGCCCAGCCTGGAAAGAGATTTGAGTTGTCTACTGAGTTTCATCTTCACACGATTGTTACAGGGATTAGGCCAGGGATATCCAACTGTGGCAACTTTAAAGATTTGTGGACTTCAACTCCCAGAATTCCCCAGCCAGCCATCATCAATGCGCTTTAAATTGTGCTTGTCTGTCAGGACACTGGTCTTTAAATATGTATTTATCTGATTTGATTTGTCAATTGCTCACAAGATAATAGGTATAAGTATAAACACGAGTTTATACTTATGCCTATTATCTTGTAAGTATAAGAAATACCTTTTTATGTGATGCAAATTGGTAGGGGTCTTCTCCCTTTTCCTGGGGACAAGCTCATCCATTTCATTTTAGAGGCTCCAGTATCCTGGGAGTTTAATTGTCTGCCTCATTCTGCAGGCTGAACCTTCAGCCTGTTTGTCTCAATTCTTCCTTGCCATTACAACGGAGACTGCCTAGCAGACTTCTCCACCTCCCATGGGACTGTCTAATTCTCTTTCAAAGACCTAACATCTCAAGGCAGCGAGTCTCACAAATTAATTGACTGTGCAACAGACAAGGGCTCTTTTGTCTCTCCCTAATCTACAATCCATGGATTTGATTTTATGATCTCCCCCTTCCTTCCAATTCTAGTTATACGAGAGAGGGGGGAGGGAAACCCCCCCCCCACAGAGAACCCTACCTAGTTCTTCCCGCACCATGCATAATTGTACCATAAATAAATCATAATAATACATACATTTATTCATAAACTTATTTATAGTCCGCCATAATTCAACATATAATCCTCTAGCAAGTCAACCTTTGGTCTTCCTGGGGTTCTCCTGAAATGCTGGGCTGGGTCAGGTCCCATTATCCCCAGCTCTGTGGGCTGGGGATGAAGGGAGCTGAAGGATAACTCAGTAACCCAAGGACTGCCGGAGGGGAGTTTATGCAGTGCTTTTCCGTCAGTCCTATGCTTCTCAATATTGAAAATACGGCGGCTGCTGTCCTTGGCTGCAAGACACGTATTTCTTCTATAAAATGCTCTATTCACCCTACCTTTCTCTCCCCAACCCCCAAACGGTCTCTTTTCCTTTCTTAAAATATCATATCGGAGGCATCAGGTTTGGCATGTAAGGAACATTATTAAATTGGAGTGATCCCTTATGAATGCAGAGGAAGGCTGGAAAGGGGAGGGGAAACCCTCACATTTTGGAAAAGAACATTTTTTTAATATCGGACTTGAGCACAGAGCAGATGGTGGGGAGGGGGTAGCGGCACAATGGTTTCTTTGGGAGCCAAAGGCAATTTGTGGGTTTTGCGGTCATATCTCTCTCTGAGGTTCTCTGATTGGAAAATCAGATGCCCTCAGATGTATTCAGGACTTGGGACGTATAGGGCGTATAAAGGGCCATCCTAAACTTTTCCAGGCTGCCACACCTAGCATCGAAGTCTGCTCTGGAGGTGGTGGAGGGCCCCCCAAAGAGCCACACATACACCACCTGGGACTGGGGTGTTGAGCAAGCGCCTGGATGATGTACGTGAGACTTGATTGTCTATGGAGATTCTCCATCTGTTGTGGTTCGACGGTAGCAGGTGTGGATGGCTGAGGTCTCGGAGAGTGAGGACTCAGATGAGGGGCCTGTGTATGATGTAGGGATGAGGCCAGGACTATCAGAGAGTGGAATGCTATCTTTGGAGATTGTGGAGGCTGGCAGCAGTGATGAAGAGGCTCTCGAGGAGCCTGTGCCCAGTGCGCATGCACGCAGGGCTGGTCAAAGGAAAGAGCAGCTGCAGCAGCAGGGGCGACTGGGGAGTAAGTCTGCAAGGTAATGGCCCCTCCTTGAGAAGATAAAAGCCAACTGAAAAACTACAGTTCTTTGCAGAAGGCAAAGAAGTTTGATACTTGAGCCTGGTGGACATTAGGAATATCTGAGTTGGTGTTTGGGGACTCTTTGATTTCTTGTGGAGGAACTTCATCTGTTGTTCTTGGAAACCTTGCCAAAACTTGGCAAGGCTCTTCCTGACTGGAGCTAATTATTTGGAAGCAGCCTTTTATCTGTGAAGAAACAGGATTCGTAAATGAAATATTAAAAGGTTGTGCTGGTGCCTCTGTCTTGTGTTTGCTCTCTGGGAACCTGGTTTGGGTCAGAACACCATCATCCAGGTCATAGTTGTCCCTAAGGTGCCTTTTTCCAAAAGGCAACTGGATTTTCTTAAGTTTTTTTTTCTTGAAAATATTTAGCTTCTCATCCAAGACACTTCTTGGATGAGAAGCGAAACATATTCAAGGAAAAAAACAAACAAACCTAAATATGTCCAGTTGCCTTTTGGAAAAAGCATCTTTGGGTAAAGACTACCTCCTGCCACAGTGAAATCTGCTTTTACTCAGCCAGAATACTGTTTCTCAGCCTTGGCAATGCTACCCCTGACTGCCCTCCCTGCCTCCATCTATTTTCTGCCTCCTGAGTCCCAGCTGATTGGCTGGGTCTTCTTTGGTTGCCCTGCACAGGAGAAGGGAGCTGGAAAGCAGGTTAGTGGGTGGGGAGGGAATGGGATTTTGCAGTCTCCTTCCCCTGCCACACCCACTAAGCCAGGCTCACAGAACTGGTAGTAATATTTTTTTTAATCCCTCCACTGGTAGGGAGCCTTCTTGGCTGCAGGATGTTTTCTGCCCTATGTCCCTTCATTGTTGAAGACAAGGGCAGGCTGTTGGGGATGAGCCTGTGTTGTCTGCCCGACCTGGATGACTGAGAATCTCCACAGACACTATAGCCGTGTGATAAGACGGATGGCCAATAAATTTGACAAACAAACAAATCAATGTATGCGAACCCAGGAAAATGCACATTTGAGTTATGGAAATGCCAATGCCCAGTGTAACATAACCTTGTTCCATCCTATGGGCATCTCCTTTATTCAAATGTACACACACACACACACACACCCGGATTACATGGCACCAGGAGAGACCAGGAACAAACTGAGAGGTACAGCATGCACCTTTTTGATTTCAAATCCAAACTGCCGCATATCCTTCAGTTAATGCTTCAAACTGGCTTTTAGAGTCCTTGTATCCTCCACTCTTATCCATAAGAGGTAAAGTCGTCAATCTCATAGGGGGAAGGCAAGAGACAGATAGGAGAGAGATCAGATGAAAGTGTCCTTGAAGGGGAAGAGAGACAGGTGGATGGACAAGAGGCCTTTGCAGTGAGCGATACTGAATAGATCTCTGCAAAGAAGGATGGACATCCCCTGCATTCGTGGTGGTTCTTTCCTCCTTCACCCTCAGGCTCAAGAGGGAGAAATCTATCCCATTGCTTCCTACTGGGCAGATTCCACCAAAGGCCATGGCATATAGCAGTGGAGTCAAGGAAAGAGAATAGAGTAGAATAGAAGTTGGAAGGGACCTTGGAGGTTTTCTAATCCAACGCCCTGCCTAGGCAAGATACTCTACACTACTTCAGACAAATGGTTATCCAATATCTTTTTAAAAACTTCCGGTGTTGGAGCATTCACAACTTCTGGAGGCAAGTTGTTCCACTGATTAATTGTTCTAACTGTCATGAAATTTCTCCCTAATTCTAGGTTGCTTCTCTCCTTGATTAGATTCCACTCATTGCTTCTTGCCCTGCCCTCTTTGGAGAATAGTTGACTCCCTTTTCTTTGTGGCAGCCCCTGTATTGTATAGTATATTGTATAAATATTATAGGATGTAACAAACTCATATGATCAGGCACCAGGGATTTTACAACAGCTAGCTGGAGGCCTCTGCAAAGTCCTCAAGGAGGGCATGAGAGCATCAGCCCCAGAAACCAGGCATTTGCTGGTCAGCCATCTCTTCACTCTTTTGATTCTAAAGGCACAAAAACAGGTGCAGGAAGAGCTTTTCTCTGTAGATTTACCCAATCCCTCTTTAAAGACAGATGCAAAAATTAAAGGGAAAGGGAAAAATAAATGCATAAATTTCAGAGAAGTGGTCACTACAGAGTTGTTGAGGCTCTTTTTTTAAAATCCTCTAGATGTCCTAATCAAATATAATATGTACTTATCATGTTTTGCTTTTTAGTACTAACAGTGTAATTTGTTCATATTCCACCTCAACTCCTTTTTAAAGCTTCAAAAAGACTGTAGCACTGATTTCAAGATCAAGATAATGCAGCCTTTGTTGTTTAATGTTAGAAACCCTGCTTTCACACATAGTTATGGGGCTGTTGATGCTACTGCTTCAGTTCTGGACAAGCAAACCTGAAGCTGTGCCACTGTTCTGATTTTCTGTTTTGGTGAATGCAGATTTTCTGTACTCTGCCCAAAGTGTTTGTTGATACAGAATGACAAAACAAATATACATATCAGAATTTTTCAAGCTGTGTTTTACTAAGGACAAAAGAACTCAAAGCAAACCCACTCAAATCCAGCTTATTTTCTATCACTAATACTTTGTTTTTTGTTCAGGGAGATTTTTGTTTTGTTTTAACTAACAGATTCTGGGGCTTTTACAAGTTTGAAAACTTCTCACATGAATAATCTCTTCAGTCCTTGCAACTCCACAAGAAGAGTGGTTAAGTGAGAATTAAATATAAATACGGGGTATCTACTCTTTGCTATATACATTGGTCCTCACCTCCATCTTTTCTCTCTGTCACAAATAGAGAAAGTGCTGAGAAACATGGCTGGAAAATGATGCTTTTCAGTTGCTTGGAATAAAGAATGGAAGAAACCCCAGAATCTTGATCTCTTCCTTCCTATTATGGGAAGATCCAAAAGATACTGTTTCAGCATCCGCTGGAAAATGTGGATGGAGGAGATTGTTCTCCCATTGTTCCTCCTTTACAATCTCATATTTGGGGAATATTGGCCTTGGACATGGAGATTCTATTGGGGAAAATAACTTTTGATAATGCAATATAAGACTCACTTTGCTGCATCTGATCTAGCCTAGGATACCCTCAGAGGTGGATCAAATAAATTCTAAGTAATTCCCAGTAGCACAATTATTTGCTCCTTGCTAAGAGTGAAAGCCCAGCTCTATTTATCATTATGGCTCTGGATTAAACAGTTTCCTCCTCTGTGCCACCTGATTTCCATTTACAGTTCATCCTAAAACACACACCTGTGATAAAGTGCGTGTCTGCCAAATTCAATTCCGAACATTTATGATCCTTCCCAGCCGCAATGAGTACGGGGTTCATTTCAAGTCCCAAGAAACGCAGGTGTGGCGGTGGTGAAGCTTATTACTGTTTTAGTGCCCCAGAACATTTAGCTAGCCTTGTTGAAGATCTTGCATGGCATCATCAGGCACTAGCCATCTGCTGAGGCTGTTCCCGCTTTGGCCGGAAGAATGAACGTCTCGCACACCCCACACATATGGCTGGACAATTTACCTCTCGCCAATTCCTTCTGCTTTGTTTCCTTACCTTCTGATGCAGCCCCAGGCACAGTGTCAGCCCCTCACTGGCAGAGCTTCCCATGTTCTCTGTGCTGTGAAGATGCCGGCTGAATTTTGGCAGTGGGATGCGAGGCTTGCTGTCTGGATTCAGCATGTTGGCAGGTGCCAGGGTAAGGAAAGCATTTGTGATCGGACCTACCGGAGCAGAAGGAATGGGTTACATGTAGTGGGCATACGCAGCTAATAAGAACAGCAGCTTGTGTGGAACATAAAACCTCGTGCAGTAATAAATGGTTAGCCTGAGACATCCCAAGAGCCTGTTGCTTCTGCTGCAGAATATGCACGTGGCTGCCCTTTAGGAAAGAACTGATTGACACAGCTCAATATCCTTTCCATCAGGGTGCTTAAATCCTTGCACTCCAAACCAACCATAGCATGCAACTGGCCTCTTTTGTTCTGACCCAGGTTTCTTAAACCATAATTACATGCACACTTATTTTAAAAACAAGACTTATTTTATTACAATGCTGGAAATTGTTTTCATTCCCAGCCGGAATTAATCTCAAACAGTCCCCCGAGATAAGCACATACCTTTCAGTTCTGTGAAGAGCTGCCAAAAACAGAAGTATCAAATAAACTAGAAAAGAAACCAAGTACAAAAAAAAACAACCAAAGTACAAAGAGCTTCAAGGATGACTCTGAACCAATTGAACTACTTTGCTTCCTGCAAAGGTTTCATCACCTTGGCCTGACCTTTATACCTTATCGGAGGGGCAATTACCTCCCAGCCTTACTCCTGAGTTGCCCCTTTTGTTTCAACTGTTCTTGCTTTCAAGCAGCTCTGTGCACATGCATATTGGGAACAGGCTCCCCAGGGTCCTCTGCCTTGCTGCTGCCAGACTCCGAAGGCTCCAGAGGCAGCATCCCACTCCCAGATGGTCCTGGTCCCATCTCTGTACTGGTTGCAGGACCCTTTTCCGAATCCTCCCCAGACTCCCTGACTGGTCCCCATTCTTCCCCACTGTCCGATTCACTGCTGTCTGCACCGGCTGCCTGTGAACCACATCATGTTTAAGCATCTCTTACAAAAGAAGCAGTTTACAGGAAAGGATTAATTTGCTTGGTTAATCTAGCGATCTTTCCTAAACTTGAAGAAGAAGAAGAAGAAGGAGAAGGAGAAGGAGAAGGAGAAGGAGAAGGAGAAGAAGGAAAAGATGGAAGTAGCTAATATTAAGGAATTAGGCTTTTTAAAAGAGGTTGAAAGAACTCTGGCTGACCTAAAGCCAAATTTATTTGGGCTCAAACCTAAATACCAGATGGGAAACTTACAGGAAACTCCAGAAATCTCAGGTGGATCAGCAAGTTGAAGGGGGGTGGGGGGAAACAACACCAAATAAACAACTAAAAGAAGTCAGTGGCAAACCATTTTGTACAGCTGCCGAGAAAATGACATGCCTGTGCCCATATAACCAAGAGGAATCCAGCTTGATACTGAAATGTTTACCTTTCTCTCAGCTCAAAAAGAATCATTCCCAAAGGATCTTCCCCAACTCTTTTAATGTAGGCCTTCCTGCATGCAGAGTAAGTATTTCAGTGCTTCACTGTCTTAGAATTAAGTCTCCTGCAGACATCCATAGACTTGGATGTCAATACACCAAGAGCTGTCTTGTTTATTTGTGTTTAGGGCCCACAGGATGCAGTTCAATATTCAGTCATGGATTTCAAGGCACAAGAGTGAAGCCGTTAGTTAGACAGCTTGACTTGCCAGGCAGAAAATTGACAAAAGCTCTGAAAGGCCCAGAAAACACAGCCTTGTGGGCATTTACGTTGGAAATAGGACCTTGTGACACAAACAGGTAGGCTTATTCACCTAAAACTCTGCTTACTTGCTCAGCCTTTCAGAAGGGAAGCTTTATGAATGTCTGAAAATGCCCTGTATGGTTTAGTAATGTGCTTTTTAAAAAATTGTTGCAATTGCTACCTTTTTTTAAAAAGATAATTGTACTACATTGCTCCTACACATTATTGTACCTTGTGTTTAACAGTGTGCTGTTTGTTTTCAATTTAGCTAACAAGTGAATTCACCTGTTATGGTTTTATCACTAAGGACCCTTACAGACCACCTATGGGCATTTAAGTACCAAACTCTTATTTTTAAAGGCTGCATGATGGATTGAAGGAGGAAAAAGGAAGAGGGCTGTTTAACCCACATTTCTGGGACATTTACACACAAGCCAAGAGAACTGCTTTGGACTAAAGCTCTCCATCTTCCCCATATTGACTTGAGGAGATGGGAATTATAGTCCAGCATACCTGGAAGAGTCTAAACCGAGGTTGTCTGCCTTGCAGTGTAAATCAAAAAGACCTGCCCACTGTATTATTGTTGAAGGCTACACAACCGCGGAACTATCATTTTGTCAGGAGTAGGGTCGTCAAAGTGGCTGCTCCCCTCAATACATTGGAATAATTTATTTCTCTATTTATTATAATTATCTACCTTCTCTCTAAGACACAGTTCTCCAACCTCGGCAACCTTAAGATGTGTGGACTTCAACTCCCAGAATTCCTCACCCAGCCATACTGAAAACCACGTGTCTTCAGGTTGCCAAGGTTGGGAAACCTTGCTCTAAGAGACCAAAAGAAATCTTCCCTATTATTATTTCCATAGAAGTTTTGCAAGACATCCAAGAAAGCTCCATGGTCAAATGTAAGGATCTGTGCTCTTAGTGCTGTCTGAGTTTGCTTCTTTTCTTGCAGACGTTTAATTACCCAACGATGTAATGTCTTCTGTGCTAGATGAGAGTGGAGTTTAATCTGTTTATATACAGTGGCTTGCCCTGTTGGCATCCTAGACTAGTGATGGCAAACCTTTTTGCTGTGGTGTACCGAAAGTGTGTGCATGCCAACACCCACAATGCAATGCAACCCACCCACCCGCGTGCAATATTCCCCTTACCTACACTGCACATGCGCAAGCTTCTCAGCTGATTTTCGGCCCATTTGAGGCCTTTTTCAGCCTCCCAGAGACTTGAGGGAAGCCTCTGCAGCCTTTGGAGACCGAAAAACAGGGCCCGTTTCATCACTTCCGGTTTTGTCACTTCTGGTATTTCCGAAAGGGCTGTTTTTTGCTTCCCCAAAGCTGCAGAGGTTTCCCTTGAGTCACTGGGAGGCCAAAAAAGGCCTCAAACGGGCTGAAAAATCAGCTGGGAGGCGTGCACATGCGCAGTGCAGATAAGTTTGGCTGGGGCTTGTGTGCCTGCACAAATGGCTCTGCCATTGGTACATGTGCCATAGGTTCGCCATCACAGTCCTAGACCAAGCTAAGTCGAAAAACACTAGAGTATTCCTGAAAGCTTGGTATTGAGACAAATTAGCCATCAATAGACATATAGAGATAAACAACATTTACATGCTATTCAACAGAGAAATCAAAAAGCTAAAAAGGAAAGCAAAAGACTTAAGCCCATGTCACACTGCACCAACGGATGCAAAGAGGATTGTAAAAAGTTAAAAAAAGCTTGCCATCTGTTGGAAAACGCGATGCATCCGTTGTGTACTCACTGCATACGTGTTTCATACGCTCTATCCGTCGAGCATCCGTCCACTGAGATTTCATCTGCTCAAGAAGTTTTGAGCTGCACAAAACTTTTTGAGCGGATGAACTTTCCGCTGTGTACGATGTAAATCCGTGACATACAAGCAACAAACGTTCTATGTCCATTTATCATCCGTTAAACGTCCGCTGTATCCTCTCTGCATCCTCTGGGCATCCCCATAACTCACATCCACTGCAGCTGAAAACGGAAAGAGGGAGGAAACAAAAGGTACACAGAACGTCTACACAGCGTTAGTAGCACAGAAACAGAAAGGATGAGCAGTGAACGGTTTGCATATATATACATCCTCTAGGCTTCCTATGAACATCCCTTTAACATCCCTGCTACATACTACCCCCGTCCGTTCTTCTCCTTTCTTTTCCGTTCTGTTTATGCAAATTTTTGCCACTTTTTGGAGCGGATGACAACGGATGGAGCCGCTCCCGAAAATTTGCTCGTCCGCTGTGTCCTTTTTGCATACGTTTTGCATCCGTCGGCCAGTGTGATCTAGCCTTTAAACACCTCCCATCTAGCAATCAACATCCAGGTATGCAGGGATTAACACCATGATAAATACCAGACTAGCAATCAAACTGTGAACAATAGCCAATTAAGGAACTTCCAAGAAGAAAACAACACTTGGACCAACACTGACAGTGAGCAAGCCACTGTATATAAACAGAAAACAAATCCCACTCCTTTCTTAGGTAGGGTAGCGAAACATCTGCAAGCAAACAATGAAGCTCAGAGAGAACCAAGGATTCCACTGTTGAATCCTGAGCTACCAATGTTCTCTTCTGTTGGTATGAAAGGATTTGAATCTAGCTCTCTCCTGTTCAAGTCACATTCCTCCTGTTTTACACAGGAGCCAAAAATAGTTTTCTATGTCAAGATTTTCATCTGTCAGCCTGTCCTTTTAATCAGGTGTCGGAACAATCGCTCAGTTCAGACTGAGCTGTCAGGAAGTGGCACTCTTTCAAAATGATTGCAAATTGAATGCATTTTCCCCCTTTCCAGAGAAAGAGCAAGATTAAAGGACAATCCTGCTGCTAAAAAGATGACTAGGTGGCACACACTTATCTCGACCGTAATTTGCGCCTGCCCAATTCTGTGATTGAATTTTGAGGCTGGATCACCCGCTGACAAAGCAGAATAGCCAATTATATAAGAAATAATGGATTCTACAAGCTCTGCCCAGATTGATGGTCCCAAATTGCACCGGGTTGAGCTATCCAAAGCCAGAACTCCCTCCTGCCTGCGTGAGTATTATTTTCTTTCCAATTCGGTAAGGTGTCCAAAGCTAACCAGGAGGAAAGATCCCTCTAGGATCTCCCCGGAGCACCTGAATGTAATACTGAATGATGGCCATGCTGCCGTCCCCCAAGCAAGACATCCATCATTGTGACTTTTGTAGCTGCCCATGATAATGATGTCTCTCCCCCTTCACCGGAGTTAATGAATGCTTTAATTACAGCATTTACCCACACAGCTGTTGGCTGCGGTTAGCTTTTCCCTTAGCCTTACTTCACACTCGTTCTCACATATGAATACACTTAAAGGCAGCCGGTGATAAGGAAGATCCAGGAATGGCCTGGTGGGTGAGCAGAAGAGAGTTACTACTGGAAGAATTTAGCCCTGAGAAAATGACAGTTGCTTGTCAAGTAAACAGTTCCTGTGCTTCTGCCTGGCCCCCTTCTCCCTTCCAGCCAGCAACTGGAACAAACACTAGAATGACACCAACACCAACACCAATTCTAAAGAAAATGTCTGAGAATGCCAATTCAAGTGCTTGTTCATTGTGGTTGAAAACTGCCAATCTCTTGTCTCTCTTCGTCTTTTCTCAAGACAAAACCCACTCTGCTTTTTTAATCATTGCTCATAGGGCTTAATTTTCCAGGTTGCCTTCCTGTTCCAGTTTCTTGAATCGTGCATAAAATGTGGAGCCTGAAAATCTTAATAGTCAAAGTGGGGTCTGACCAAGTCCAAAGAAAGTAGAATTATGATTTCTCATGATTTGGGGATTAAACTTATGCTGATGCATCCTAAAATTGCATTTGAACTTCTGGATGTTCTTATTATATTCTTTTTTAATTAATTTTTATATATAAACATTTTTGAATACAGCGTTTTGTCCGAGTCTGTTATTTACAAAGAATAAGAACCATAGCTAGTACTATAAAAATATTGTCCCATTTTCTAATAAGAATAGTTACAATATCACACAATACTGTAGTTATACATCATCTCTGTTTTTAATAAAAACATTCATTGTTTTATTTCTCTAACTTCTGCCCCTTGTCTTTAATTATATTCTTAAGTACACTTATTGCACTGCTATTTATGAGAGGATAATCTGAGACAAACCTACCTTTTCTTCCAAATTCTAAAATATTATTTCTTATCGATGCTTATTTTTTTGTGATATGTTTAAATAAAGTAATGTTCCCCCCCAATCTTATCAATGACTTTGATGTCAAAGTTTAACAGGCACTGATAAAGTTTACAGATGACAAAAAAGACAAAGCATGGCCAATACTTTAAATAAGAGAGATGTTAAAATATCTAAAAATTAGTGGGCTAAAATAAAGAGGATGGAATTTAATACAGAGAAATGCATCCACATCTGAAAGGAAAAAGGCAAGGCACCTAGGATGGGAAGCAGCGGTGGGATTCAATTTTTTTTACTACCGGTTCTGTGGGCGTGGCTTTTCCGGTTCTCCGAACTATTCAGAATTTCCACTACTGGTGCTCCAGAATTGGTCAGAACCTGCTGAATACTAGCTCTGATGGGAAGACTTCACTAGGCAGTAAAATATGTGAAAGTATGGGGTGCTTTTGTTTACTGCAAATTAAACATGAGCTATTCATGGAATTGTTAAAAAGGCAAAGCCAATCTTGGCTTTAACAGGAACATGTTAATAGGAATGCAGAGACCAAGTCATGGAAAATAAATTGTACTCAATTCTGGCCAACATGGTTCAACAAGGGATGTAATAAACTGGAGCAAGTTCAGATGAGAGCTACCAACATGGAGAAGGATCTGGAAACCAAGTGCTTTGAGGGATAATTAAGGGAACTGGGAAAGTTTAGCCTACAGAAAAGATGACTAAAAGGAGATACGACAGCAGTGTTCATATATCTGAAGGGCTGTCACACTGAAGGAAGAGTGGACTTATTCCTTATTGCCCCAGGAGGCATCAGAACTAATAGATTATAACCACAAGGAACAGAATTCAAGCTGGACATCAGGACCAACCTCCTGGTTTTGAGCTGTCAATCAGTGAACATGATGCCCACATGCCATGGCATTTTTTCTTCCTCACTAGAGGTCTTCAAACAAGAGCTGGTTGCCTGTCAGGGATGCTGTGTTGGCCTTCGCACCGAGCAGGAAGGTATTTCTCAACCTCAGCAACTTGAGTGGACCAGCTGGGGAATTTTGGAAGTTTAGATCCATGCATTTTAAAGTTACTGAGGTTGAGAAATATAGATCTGGATCACCTCTATGGTCAGTCCAAGTCTATGACTTTAAGAATCAGCAATAACTTATGACTATAATAAACCCAATTACAGCGCTTCCTGGCTCTGAGTTCTATGGATAAGGTGACATTAGATACCCAAGTAGGTTTAGCATAAGGGTATTTAATTTGGCTATATGTCTCTTTTCTTCCAAAACCTTTTATCTTTTCCGTTAGTCTGTGAACAAATCTTTTTTTCCCCCTTGGAAATTTTCTATACCCAATTCATTAATATTCTATTTCATTCCATTCCCTTCGATTCCAACCTTGGACCCCCAAACCATAATTCTCATCAATCTTGAGTACAGTGCCTGAGGAAGATAAGAAATGTAGTTCCAACAGCTGAGGATCATGGGTACTTTGCCAAGCTTCATATGGCTCTCACCATATTAGGGTGAGAGTTGAGCCCTTTATAGCAGTGGTCCCTAACCTTTCTGGCTCCGTGGACCGACTGCGGTGGTGGTGGAGGGGAAGTGGGGATGGTTTTGCATGTGCCAATCACTTGCACAAATTGAGCTTTCATTTATTTGTTGTGTGGCCCAGTTCCAAAGGGCCACGGACTGCTACTGGGCTGTGGACTGGGGAGTGAAGGACCCCTGCTTTATAGGATTTGACCTGTAGTAGCACTGAATGTCTTTTTCAGGACACATTCTTTCCCTATTCATACTAGTTTTAATGCTGTATGCCTCTCAGTGCCTTTATAGAGTAGGCAGCCTTCTAAGTGTAATAAATAAAAAATGAATAAATCAGCAGGAGCTCTGGCAACCTTCAGAAGCTGAAAAAAAATACAATGCTGAGGACCCCTCCTGATTTTTAAGTAAACTGCCTGTTTGGAAAGAGAATAATCCAGAGCATTGACTTCAGTAAGGGGACTATGGGGAGATTGTTTTGCCTTCTAGTTTGCAGGACCTATATCCTGGAAGTGACTGAAGTACGCAGAGAAGTGGGAGAATAATTTATTTGGCTTTTACAACAACAGCAATAGCATTTAGGCTTATATACCACCCCATAATACTTTATAGCACTCTCTGGGCAGTTTACAATGTCAGCATTATTTGCATATTGCCCCCCATGAATCTGGGCCCTCATTTTACCGACCTGGGAAGGATGGAAGGCCGAGTCAACATTCAGCCCCATTAGGACTGAATTTCAGGCTGTGGGAAATGTTTGCCTGCAATACTGCATTTCATCACAAGGCCTGTATTTGATTGTTTAAAATCCTGACTTGAATTACTTTATAAGTAATTCAGAGCAGCAAATCTACATAATACTTCTTCCTCCTCCTCCTTTCCACACAGTAACAACCCTGTGTAGTGGGTAGGGCTGAGAGAGAGAGTGAAAGTCAACTAGCCAGATTTCATGTCTAAGGCAAAACTAGAACTCACCATCTCCTGGTTTCCTGGTCAGCACCCGAACCACTACACCAAACTGTCCCTAGACAAGACCCTTCCAGAAAATCAGCAAATAGATATCTATGTTGGTGAGCATTTTGAACTTACAGAACTTTGGGTCTCTTTAATTCAGTAAGTTCTCGTGGCCTTAGTTTCAGTGCAGGAAATAGAAATGAATAGAAACCATCTTCTTTTAACGAAACCACCTTCTTTTAACGATCTTTTGTGGGGTGGAGTCTGGGTAACTGAATGGAGCTAGCAGAGAGGCCAGATGCCCTTCCTGTCACCAATGAGGAGTTTTGTTCAGCAGATATATTCCCATTGTGCCCAGAGAGAGAAATATCTGCCTGTACCTAGGTTCAAACTCACAGCCTCCTGATTGTGAGGTGAGGCTCTAGGCCACTGCACCACTCCATAGAAACGAATAGAAATGTTTGCTCTAAACTGAACCCCGGACATGGTGACTATTGACAGCAACTGATTAGAAATCCTACAGTTTTGGTACTGCTAGTCTTAGCTGACAATTATCTTTCATTATGGACAAAGGTGATTGTAGAGCAAAAATTAAGGCCACAAGCATTTTACAGCCGCCAGGTCACATCCAGCCTTTTTCCTGTCCAGCTAGCAGTTGGTTTGGGAGGAGGGCAGCAGTGCATGGGAAGGGGGCAGTTTGTCTGTTTCAAAAGTGTCTGATTTTCCCAAGGAGTCACCTGTTTCTGAGGTGACTCCTTGGGAAAATCAATTGCCCACCCTTGCTGCAGATTCTGTATTCATATTATGTTCAGGTCAAAGAGTTAATGTTACAAAGACTAGATAACTGAATTACCAATTATCAACTCATTCATTCTTTCAATACTCCTGATGTATGCAAGACTCAGGCTCCTGAGAACCTGCCTGGTGTTTGTACATACTTATTTCCTCCAGCTTTAGGAAAGGATTTATCAGCACCAGACAGAACATTCTTCCATCTCTGCTACTATTTGGCAGAATTGCCAATACTTCCCAAACTCAGAGCTTATGCCCTTGTGATTCTGGGGAAATCAAATCAATTCAACATGTCTTTATTTTACCATAAGTTTTATAAGGATCTTCAAAAGGACCTCATAACTCCTCTTTTACTAAATATACTTGGGAGAACGGATGGTTTTTACACCTACGTTTTACCTCCAGACTCGAAATAGTGAAATCACTTAATGCGGGAGCCAATTTTTTGGAGTGTTGAAGCAGTTAAAACGAGGAAATAGTTGACATCAGATCTCATCCTTTCTCTTTTCCTTTTGTCTGATTTTATTTGGCCGTTTCTACTGATGATCCAGGATCATAACTTAAGAAATTGATTTGATATGAATCTAAATGTATTTTCTTTTCCTCCTACAAGCAAATGCTCAAAACTAGCCTGTGCTTATTAAATAAACTTTAAGATAGATCTGTTAGGAGCCTGGTGGAAGAAAATACTATCAGACCTGAGAGTTATGTATTAAAATGACAGGCCTTACAGCTAAGCTTTGAGTCATCTTATTAGCACTGTCTGGATCGTCTTATTTTTTTTCCCCTTCTGCTTAAGAGGAGTTGTTGTTTTTTTGACTCCTGTCCTGCAAGAGCAGCCTCTTAAGAGGCCATGTCACATCGGCCGACAGATGCAAAAAGTATGTAAAAAGGACACAGCGGACGAGAAAATGTTCCATCCGTTGTTAT
>BHFT01011781.1:0-21668 GCA_004320025.1 Laticauda laticaudata
TTGTTTGTTTCTTAAGTGGAGGATGTTGACTGGTTCATAATTGTTTCCGATTACTTCACAGGTGATGGAGCATGAGAGGAGATTGGATGTCTGAAATTTTTTCAACTATGGGCTGGGGTCTCCCTTCTTTGAAAGATGGGGATGACACTAATGGCTTGTGACCGATAGTTTTTGGCAAGGAGCTGGTCCTGAGATGTTTTCATAGATTATAACTTGAGAGGTTCTGGCTATGGCAAGTGGATATGCGCTTTTTAAATATAGGCACATACTTCAATCCGGTCGCATATAATAGAGATGGTATTTAGATTGCGTAGTGGCTTTTTATCAAGCGCAATATGTCTTCTGTAAAATCGATTATTCTATTAGATCACTTGGCGAGCGACTGTAGTGTGGTTGTGATTTTCAACTAGGAAAGTCATGGGCGATGATCCATTGTTCTAAAATACTGGGGCTGTGACTGTAGAAGAGGTCTTGTTTGACATGGTGTCATCGTTAGCAGTGGTCTTTCGTACCATTAGGTCCCAGATCAGTGACTTATTGTCGTGTGGGATGGGACGCGTTGGAGCCTTTTAGTTTGTTGTTCTGTATACAAGATATTGGCTAGAAAGACCATGGGGTGGAATCGGGGTAGTAGATACGAGTTTCCTTCTTCTTTAATTGTTGATACGATTTCGGTGCAAGCGTGTTGATTTCAGTGTTTTATCTGGTGTGAGCGCGGATCAGACTGTGGTATCTTTGTATGGCCTGTTTGAGACTGTGTCATATGATCAGTACGAGACGCTGAGCTATATTTGTTCTTTTATCTCCGACGAAAAGTGGTCATGTTTCGTTTCTTGGAGTCTGTAGTGAGCTAAGTGGAGCTACACTCTAACCACGTATTATTATACTTGTTCACTTGGGGATATATATAGTCAGGTCTTACTGTGGTTACAGTTCATGGGGTTGGATTTTAATGTGATTAAATATTATCGTGTTGATGACCTCTTTTGAACTTCAAGTAAAAATGATGTTGTGTAAATGGTCCTTTCTTGCACAGCATATGCAATCCAGACGGAATAGAAATTGCCAAAACTCAAGGGATGAGAGATTGTTCGTTGATGATGTAAGATGCAATAGAATAATAGATTTATAATTATTCTGTTTATTGTGATGATTATAATTATTATATATATATTTGAGACAAAAGTCAATCATGTTGTGGTCACTGTTGGAAAAGGATTCTTTAATTTGTATTCTGTAAATTGAATTCAAATTATTGCAGAAGATGAGATCGAGACAGTTGTTAACTCTAGTGTTGTTGGTTACTAGTTGTTCCAGTCCCAGATTTGTTACTGCATTGTAAAAGGTTGCATGTGTGGGTTCAGTTGTCCTTCTTTATTCACTGCATTAGTGTTGAAAGCTACCATCCAATGCCATGGGATATAGTATCCATTTCTTTCATACTTTCTAGCAGCCAACCACATTTGTACTTCTCCAACTAGAAATTTCCTAGAACTAATTTCCTATCAGTGAAAACAATTAACCAGTGGAATGGCTTGCCTTTAGAAATTGTGGGTGCCCCAGTGCTGGGGGCTTTTAAGAAGGGACTGGACATCTATTTGTCTGAAATGAAATAGGGGTCTCCTGTTCAAGCAGGGGATTGAACTAGATAATCTCCAAGATCCCTTCTAACCATTAACTAGTCATTGAATATTCTGTTCAGCAAAGCTAGGCTGATGCCACAGTTAAAATGCACTTTGGGGTGCTTCATTTCAATTAATTTGAACAAGAGAGGTAGAAGAGACAAACAGAATGTTTACAGATATAATGCATTGTAGTTTCTATATATACCTGTTCTGCAGAGCCCTTCCCCCTATGACCTCTTTGTCCTCTCTGAAACAGAAGGAGACCGAAGGTGCCGTTCAATGGTTATGCCGGCCATGAAAACACCAATGTCCGAGGAACATTTGAAAACCCAATGTATGACCGCAATTTGCAGCCAACAGACATCATGGCCAATGAGGCAGAGTTTACCGTCAGCACTGTGTGCACTGCAGTATAGCACTTACAGTTCTGTGTGCAGTAAGTATCACACCTCTATACAAATTTACCACATATGATTTTCAGCTACTACTGGGACCCATCAAATTATTGTTAGCCTAGCATTTAATCTGAACAGGGTTGGGTAATAATAATCACTATTATTCATATCTTAGTAAGAGAAAATGACTGTCACAGCAGCAGTGACCATTTCTGGCCATAAGAAAGTGGAAATATTATTCAGATCCAAGCTTCAGAGATAATTTTTTTAATTACCAGCAACAACATTTTGTAAGATAGAGCAGCTTAAAAAATAATATACTACATATCATCCATCCCTCCATCTATGCACCTATCCATCCATCCATCTGTCCATCCGTCCTTGATGCTGACCTTGATTAGTTTCTGCAGGGCTTAGCATGTTTTGCAGATCCTGCCAATTTGATTAGCTTATGGTTTAAGACCAGAAAATGGCTTAAATCAATACCAAATTAAGGGTGTTGCACAATTGAACTGCCAGCATGTCTAGACAGTAAAAAGTGACTGAAGAGTTTTATATTTATTCAAGATACTTGTTCCAATAGGCTACAAAGGGAGTTTGTTCTGTGTATCAGCCATCACTTAGTTCAGTCAAATATGCTGGCAATGCCACAATAACATTCTGTTAAATTTTCTGTGTGCTTTCAGAGATTTGTTGAGCCATTAATGTTACCATTCCTTTGAGAACTATTTGGGCATTTCTTTTTTTAAAAAAATACTCTAGGGTGTATTTCTGGATGCAGGGATAGGTAAACTATTTCTGGCCAGAGGGGTTATCAAATGTTTTAATTATTTATGGTCTTGGAGTTTGACGGAGTGTTGATAATGTGATGATGTCATGGTGCAGAATCAGGAACCATATTTTCAGGTTTTAAAGTATTATTTGGAACAGTGCTTCAAGAGTATCACTTTAATTATGCTGACAAAAATATTATAGGTGGGCTGAAGGGTTATAGGCCCTAGCCCTCCTTCCCAATTAAACTGATCATCCATCCATCTTTAAAAAAATAAAAACACAACATAAAAATTTAAGTTAACAGCAACAGTGGCTTGTTCAAGTGAAAGCTTCTTGTGATAGAAATCCCTTTCTCCCTTGCCCCCTCTGTGTGTGTGTATGTGTATCCATTCTCTTCTCTGTGCAGCCTTCTCCAGAGATGGGATTCTCATCAGTGCCCAATGATCCTCCTGGTTCATCTTCGCCCATGATCTTCTCACCCAGAAATGTTGGGGCTGCAGAGTTGATATGGTGCCTTTGAGCTGACCCAGAGAGAGAGAAAGAGAAAGAAAGAGAGAGAGAGACTGCCTTGCTGTTTATCACTGCTCCGCATCTTCATTGCCCATAGTCCTGCCCTCCTGCAACTGATAATCAGATCTACCAAAGCATCCACCCCAGCTCTTGTGCCAAGAACACAAGATGTGGAAATCTATCCTCCTCCCTCTCTTCCAGAGATTCCCCTCCCCATCCTTGAGCCCTTTTCTGTCAGTTCCTGGCCAACCTTTGGACTGGCTGTCTGTGCTCAAAGACCATTGTTTATCCCACTGTTTGCCTGTGGCTGATAATCACCTTTCTGGGGGAAACTTCAATATAAGAAAATGCACCCACCTGGCTGCCAGAAGAAACTTCACAAGAGGAAGCAGGCACATGCTGGTTGAGGAGATTTGTGGATGCAGAGAACTTGGGCTAAATGTATCCAGTGTATCAAACTCATACAGCAAGTTTAGCATCTGGAGAAATGTTCCTTAGATATATGTTGGTTCTCCTCCTTTCCCTTCCTCACCCTTATATATTTATTTCATATTAATATTCTAGTGCAAGAATGTCACATTTTTGTCCCTCCTTGCAATCCTCTAAGAAGGCCTCCCATTCCTACCCTCCAATTTGCATTTTTAGAGCATTTGATTCTTACGTTTTCTAAAGTTGGCAGTCCTTCCCATCTCTAGTTCCAATGATTAGATCAAGTCAGAACCACTTCTTTTAAACTAAATGGTCATCTTTGCTTGGTTGCTGCTAGCTTTAGGGTGATCCAGAGAAAATACAGTGATGCAGTTCTTGGTATAAGAAATGGGCCTTCTCCTTTACAGAACTTGGAGAATCCAATTATTACTATCTCAGTCCCAGCTCATACATTTCTTGGAGGTCTGTTACAGTTTGCCAGCTCCTGATCTACAATATTTTCTTTCGGGGGGAGAGTAGCATCCCAGCCAGGTATTTTCATTGCTTTGTGCAATGGCTTTTGGACCTTAGCAGCATGAGGATCATGGACACCTATTATTCTGTGTCTATGACATCACAAATACCTGATGTGACTAATTTATTTTTCTGATTTATATATATTTCTATATTTCTAAGAAGTCAAATGCCACCCTAGAAGGTTCATTCACTTGATGTTCCAGTTTTTGAAATAAAATGGTAAGTAACTTTCCCTACTGCATTATCACATGCTTTTACTTTCCTGTTCTGCTTCATCCTTGGCTATATAAACCCACTGCAGGGCTAAATGGACAACACACCTGTTAGAGAAAGACCTCATTCAGCTATTCCCATCTATTATTATGAGGATCTTGCACTACTGTCCTGGTTTATCTAGGCCCGACATCCAGGGATTTTTTTCTGCCTGGTTCTCCTCATGAGGCTGCCTTATACCAATTCATTCATCTACTGCAGTATTATCTACACCAGTAGCAACAGAAAGGGGCTGGGACTGCCTGTTGCCAACAAGCTTCAGGTGGTTCACCATCAGGCATTGAGCACCATTCCATGTTCTTTAAGATGCCAAGGATGGAGTCTAAGAAACTTTGCACACAAAAGTAAAGTCTTATGACCTTTCCCCAATAGCCCGATAGAGTCTCATCTCAGGTTATCTAAGAGTTTTCAAATACAGTCAACAAGGTTGCCAACCCGTCACTCTTGGCTTCCATCCCATCCTGCTGCAAAGGTGAGCACAATCTATGCCATGATGTCATTGCCCTAAGCCCTTCCCACTGCAACAGCCCATGCTGCAGACAAGGGGACAGCATAGCACGATGGGATCAAGAGTAGCATTAACTCAGGCATTGCAAAGAACAGAGAGCCAGGCCTACAGAGCAGCAGTGGCCTCATGTTGCTCCAACCATCCAGTCAAGCTTTCAGTCTCTAGAGTCTAGAGAATATGAAGAAACCCAGGACAGGTTTAAGATTGACATCCATCTCCCAAAGGTGCTTTTTTCAAAAGACAAATGGACTTTCTGGAGTTTTTTTCCCTTTTCTTTCAGCATTGCATTCTTTTTTCTTTAAACATTTTCTTTTAACATTTCATCTCTCATCCAAGAAGCTCTGATTCAACTGAAGAAGCCTTTCAGTTGAGAAGTGAAACACTCAAAAAAAAAGCCTCAAGAAATTCCAATTGCCTTTTAGAAAAAAGCACCTTTGGTACAGCCATGACCTGAATGATTGAGAACCTCCACGGACTGGTACAACTGAAATAAATTGAGGATAGATGAAGAGAGGAACTCTTCCTTGCCCAATCCATTGAGTTTGTATCTGCAATTTTAAATATATCTTCTGCAGACCCAACCAGGTTAACTACAGCAATGAATAAAAGAATCAAGATGGAACATGGAACTTGGAAATTGCTTCTACCTGCCATAATTGCACCAAATGGTGATTCCTCATGGAAATGGAGTGAGTATCCTGGTCCAAGGCACTTTCCAGATGCTCCTCCATCATTACCATACAAGAATGATAGCTCTGAGAGAAGAGTTTGAAGAACACCCTTTCGTTGTCTAGCTGGCTCATTCTGTGGCTAAACCACAGAAACCACGAAAACCAGCAGCTTTCGTGGAGTGAATGCAAGCTAAGAACCTAGCATCACACAGGTTGACAAGTTCAGGCTTTCCCTTGACTTGGGTCCCTTAAGTTGGTTGGGAGTTACAAGCCCAACACTTGCAGGACACAAATTAGGAAAGATTGTTGAAGCTATTCTTCAAAAGGATCTGGAGAAAATGCATCCTTGAAACCCAGTCCTAAAAATCATAGGATTTCATTTCACATTTTGTTTCATCTGTCTCACTTCTATCCCATTTTTTTCTCTGTTCACCTGTTTATTCATTCATTCTGTGTGTGCATGGAAATATAAGGAATTGCTGATACCCAAAAAGAAAGAGGAGTGACACAGAAGCCTTTGGAACATCTTCCTAGAGAGTTGGAAGGTCAGCTTAAGGCAACCGTGGGAGCTGTTTTGTTTTTCCTCATTAATTGACCAGTTCTGTTCACATAAAAGGCAAGAGGAAAGGGGAGTTTTCATGATTAACAAGGTTAATGTCTCCTGTTAGGAAAAAGCTGGATTTTTTTTCTTCTTCTGCCTTACAATTTTGGAACATCTGTTTGTCCCAGCCTTTTCTAGAAGCAGGTCTGAGCTGTCTTGTTGAACAAAGTGTCTTGCACAAAAGGTGGAAGGTATTAGGTTTCTTTGCTGCCTTTGCTTCTTTGTCAAACAATTTGACAAAACCCAGCCTTGATAACAAATTATCACATACTGCATAAATTAAATGGATAGGGCAAGTACTTAGGTCAGAGGTCCTTGGTGCTCTCTGAGCTTGGTTGGTTTTTTGCAGGTTTCATTACCCAAACTCGATCAGTTACCTAGTTTGGGTAACAAAATATCTGCAAGGAAACAACCAAAGTCAAAGAACACCAAGGACCTCTGAGCTATAACTATTCTTCTGTATTGGCAAGATGATATTAATAACTACCCACTTGACCTTAAAAATCCCATCTTGATCCTGTTGAATTTTCCAGGCCTATATAAACAAATTTGCAACTTCACGCTAAGGGTTTAGACCAACCTTCCATGCAAATGGAGGGCATTAATTAGACTGAGGATGAGATAGATGTAAATGGATGGATTTTCCTGAACACAGTTACAGATGGAGCTTGCGGGATTCTTTTTCGGGGGAATGCAGTAGCGTATATAATTTTTTATATTCAGGGAACAGCTTATCTCACCCAGCATCCTGATTCAACAAAACATCCTGATTCAACAGCATCCAGAACTGGGCTTCTCAAATTCTTTCCAATCCTTTTACTAGCAGCTACCATAAAGAATATGTCTCCATTTGTTTTGGTGTTCTGAATTCATGTTCATGTCTGAATCACATGTAGGTTTCCATTCTGTATTGCCTCTATGATGCTGTGTACGTGTGTAGTGGGAAACACAGAGTAGTATATCTGCCCTGTTCTAAGTCATGATATAGCATAGTGAGTGAGAAATGGAACATCAATATCTGATTACCCAATATTTAGTTGAAGTAATGTTTTGATACTTTCAAGAAAGTTATTCTTTTTCTTCGGTTACTTCCCACTGCTTCCATTTTTTATTATGTTTAATTCCTTTCAAATTTTCAGCAGTCTTTTTGCATTGCCAACAATTGGATCTAGAGGTGTTTTCTAGAAGGAGAATACATGAACAGCTTTGTAAGTTCTCAGGTGACAGTTGGAAAAAATATCAATTTGCAATTTTGCAAGTATATTCTAGGACACAACTATGGCCCCTTTGTGGTCTGAGCTGGCTCAGGAATTCTGGAGTTGAAATCCACAGGTTATAAAGTAGGGATGGGCCGTAGCTGCCCATCCCTATTTCTAGAATTTAAATTGTAATAGAGAAAGTGCAAGATGGTTGGCAATTCTCACAGTGGCTGCTCCCCAGCCAGCAAGCTCACAAATACTCATTCCTCCATTTCACCTCTTTGGCCATGGTTAGTCCCCCTCTCTACAGGCCATTGCAAAAGGTTTCACTAGCACAAATATCGGCAGTTATGTCAGTATGAACACAACATAAAATTTTCAGTGGTGGGATTCAAATAATTGAAAAACTGGTTCTCTGCCCAAATGATTTCTTCCAACAACCAGTTCATCAAACTGCTCAGAAAGTTAACAACCAGTTCTTCTGAAATGGTATGAACTGGCTGAACCCCACCACTGCAAATTTTTCTCTCCACACAAAGGTTCTAATGTTGCTATTATCCTAGAAATAGAACCATGCTAGATTTTGGGAAATCCATTCCGTAAATTGGTGCTTCCCAACCTTGGCAGCAGCTTTAAGCTGTATAGACAATATGAATGATGGCTGGGGAAATATGAACATTGAAGAACCCATATCTTAAATTTGCTGAGTTTGTAAAAACAATAACGGTAGTTTAGGTAGTCCAAAGGAGAAATGAATTTTAAAATTGCATAGGCAATTTGCCATTACTTAGTCTAGAGGTCTAATAATTCCACTCAGTTTAATTCTGAAAAAGTTGAGAAAGACTGATGGAGATTTAAAAATGCCAAACTTTAAACTATTAGAAAAAAAAATTTAAATTTAAATTTGTAAAATTTAAACCAAAATACTGTCACATCCTGTTGGTCCTTAAGGTTAGTGTGTTTTAATAATATGAGTAATTTATTAAACTTGTCTGCCACTCAGCTCTCAAATACTGTGCAACTCATAACAAAGAAATTACAACCAAATTAACAAAAGATAGAAGGCAAAAATAAAAGATGGCAAACCCAATGGAGTGAGAAACTGCACCCAGAAACAGTTTTCACATTTCAGTTAGAAACTAAATGCAGTTTTACCTTCTGAATACATACACATGCATTTACATGCATACAATACATATACAAATATGCACACACGTGTGCCTTTAAAACCACATAGGCTGTGTGCATTTTTGCAAGCCTCAAATCCATGAACTCTTTGGCCTTCTCTTTTGATTGGTACAGTTTCCTTTTAAAGCTCTGTGAAAATGCTTGAGGCAGAAAATATCAGTTTATCTTGTTTGTTATTTTTAGTGCTGGTTGAAGGTACAGGAAATTTTTGAATAGGAAGTGACTACTATGTGGTGTTTTAGTATACAACTAGATGCTCCAAAAAAGCCCATGAGAAAAAAATGGCATATATGCCTCTTCCTCCTCCTCCTCCTCCTCCTCGTATTTTCAGTCTGCATGTTTCTGACTCCATCTTTCATATAGCAATAGCAATAGCACTTAGACTTTTATACCGCTTTATAGTGCTTTACAGCCCTCTCTTAGCGTTTACAGGGTCAGTATATTGCCCCCAACAATCTGGGCCTCATATCTTAGATGTCAGCATAAATATTAAAATACCAATTCTGGAATAGGAATGACAAAATGCATTTTTCTCCTGGATCATTTCAAGCTTACTCTACACCTACCAGCTTACTCTACATGCAATTAGAGCATTGGCCAAATTCTAGTTTCCACAAAGACCTGTTCCTCAATTAGCATAGCATCCCCTTTTTAAAGTGCATTCCAGGATCCATTTAGAAGAGTGAAGGTTGTTCCTATTTCCTCTGAAGAAACAACTAAGGTTGTTTGAGCTCCTTTACTTAATCATGGCAAGGGAAAAATGTACAAAATCATTTTACTTCTCCAAAAGGACATCCTTCCTATTTGTAGGCAAAAGATATTGTGTCAAACAGGAAGTCAAAGAAAAATGCACTTTTTTCATAAGCTCTGTTTTCCCTGGATGGAAATTGGGTCTCTCTGTTTGCTCTTAAAAGTAAAGGAGGCTGCATAAAGTGTTTGAGTGAGATGAATACTCATCCTATCTTTCCTACTCTGTCCTGTTGGTTAATGGAAACCAGCTCATGGTTAGAATATGTTTCTGTTGCTAATATCAGAATCAACAACAGTCTGGAAAACAGAAGGCTACTTACACTTAAAAGCCTGAGCTTTTCCAAAGCCACCTAGCACTGAATTTCTAAACTTCAAAATTTACATGTTTGATAATTTTAGGCTTCCAGTTTCCACATTCAGGTAAATCAAAGCCTGTCAATCAAAAGGCTATTTTTTTAAAAAAATTAACCAACCTTGAATGGTTGCATAACATCTAGGTGTTCCACAGGAGCTGAGATTAGAGATCTTCACAACTGTTTTACTCTGTAGTTCTCCTGATACATCTTTAACTCTACTTAAACCAAGCAACACTATCAGGTTTTGCAAGCTGGTTGCTCATGGTCACTTCAAAGTATTAATAATGGAGTGTCGCCTTCTCAGAAAAGCAGATCCCAGATTCTCTTTTTGTTTTGTTTTGTTTTGCTTTGTTTTTATTTTTCTTTTTACTCTGTTTAATGTTTCCTCACCAGAATGTCAATTTAAAACACCCCTAAAATCCTTTTCACTTTTCTTGTGGAAAGGATACTTATTCCAGCTGCCACTAAAATACTACTTGTTCGAGGTAGAAAATATGAAAACTATTATCCTGCAAAGGTATCTGGTATGAAATTGAAATGCTACAATTTTGGGCAAGGTGAACCCTGCAATTTATGAGTCTCCCATTCAAAAGTTTAACTCATTTTTTTAAAATAAAATTTGTTTTCCTTTACTAACTTGAGGCTGGAGGAGAAAGAGAATTTTAATGAAAATTTGAAAGCTGGATAAGAAATCACTTTCAGTGCCCATTGGACTTGAGTTACAGTTTAACAAAAAAATATAGACAAAAAAAAGACAAAAAACTTCTTTTGTACAGAGATATATTTTTATGAAATAAAGGTTTGTACAGTGGGGGAAAAGACACAATGTAAATTTTCTTTTTTTCATTATTGTAGTAAACAGTAGTGGAAGATTCAGCTTTTTTTGTAAATGTAATAAAATGTATAAATATTGTTTCCATTTAAAAAAAATAAAAAGGAGGAAAAAAATATATTGTAAATATGTATTCTACACATAAGCTGGCTTGTCTGCGATATATAACATTTTAAGTTATCCATTTCTGTATATGAGGCTTCTCCTTTGTGTCTGCATACTTTACTGAATTTGAGAGCTATTTTAAATTTTTGAATCAAAATAAAATATAAATTTTTGCATTGATTTTCTTATATGGTCTTTTCATTCTGGTTCTTCTACAGTTTTCTAAAGAACTCTCCTTTGTCTGCAAAGGCATAGTTTAGAAAAAAAAGTTGGACCAAGGTTAAATCCCTAATAGTTGAGCTGATGATACCACCAGATATTCTGATGGCCCACTATAGACACTAAGCTGCCATTAGGACGGGGTATCCTTGACAGTCACAGAATGATCGACTTATGGTATCATCAGTCTCAAAAATGTCAGGTGGGACAAGTAATCCTACCACCATCAAGGGAGGTTCCTAGCAAGGTAGCACACTTTGCTGGGCTTGCAAAGTCATAGCAAATTGCTATTAGCAGGTTAGTGGCTGATGGGTTTTAGTGGGCTACACAGCATCTGGGATTCTTATGAAAATTTCTTACTGCCAAGGTTCCTTTATGTAGACATAATGTATGGGGAACAGCCAGAGTAGCATACTGGCCTAGTGGTGAAGATGCTCGCTTCCCACTCAGAAGGTTGAGAGTTCAATCTTAGGCAGTGACAGATTTTTCTCTATCAGGGCACAAAAGAAATTTTTTATGCTGCAAAAGGCAGCTCCTTTCAGTCGCCCTGACTCCACCACAAATTAAGGGACTGCAGGTTACAGGGTCATAAAAAGAAAAAAAAAACTGTGTGGGGAGCAACCAGAAAGGGTTAGAAGAAAGAGATAGAGAGAGAAGGGCTAGAAGCAGTAGTAGTAACACAAATTCTTTGATACACCGTTCCCTTCTTCTTCTTACTTTCTGGCACCCCTTTTTTATTCATGTAGTCGACTGTGAAGAATGTCATTTCTTACTAAAGCAGAGGATACCTTATAAGAAGATTCAGAAATGAGCCAAGGACTGTGCGAGTTTGGCTAAGGTCTAGAGGCAACTTGCTTCACTATATTTGGCCTATGGATTGTCCAGTAAGTTGGTGTTCATGCTTGTGCAAATCAGACTGTGGAGGAGTCCAGTTAAAGCAATAACAAAAAGGAAACCCTGCTGATTGAGAGCTTTCAAAGGAAACAAAAGAACTTCTTCACTCATTATGTTCCAGTTACATCATGATTACAACTCCCATAATGCCATTGTGAATGCTAGATATTAGGAAATCCAGTCCTACACACAAATCAAGATTAGCTTGGCAAATGGATAAGATGTCTGTGGAATGTCCCAAATGGAATGGGAAGGAGTTGCCATGGCTAACTCACTACAGAACAATTCAACATAAACAAAAGCTAAATTAATTTCAACAGAATCATGACCAATAATAAAATAAGAAAGTCAATCCAGAAACACAAGAGTTACAATAATTTAGACAAAAGTGTGGTCACCAATAATAAAAGTACCTGAATAAAATGATTAATACAGCACTGAGTTGTCCCACAGCAAGTTGTCCTAGGGCAAGTTGTCCATAGTGAGTTTTCCCATGGCAAGTTGACCGTAGTGAAGTTGACCGTAGTGAGTTGGTTGTAGCAAGTTGTCCTAGGTGTGTGATGGCGAACTTATGGCATGTGTGCTGCAGGTGGCACACAGAGCCATTTGTGCCAGCGCACAAGCCACAGGCAAACATACCTCACTGCACACGTGCATGCCTCCCAACTGATTTTCAGATGGTTTGAGGCCTTTTTCAACCTCCCAGGCTTGAGGAAAGCCTCTGCATCCTGAAAAATAGGCCCATTTCATCACTTCCTGTGTTTCCAGGATACCGGAAGTTACAAAATGGGCCTATTTTTCAGGATGCAGAGGCTTTCCTCAAGCCTGAGAGGCCAAAAATCAGCTGGGAGGCACACTGCAGGGAAGAGGGCGGGGGATTGTGTGTGCATGCGCAGGGGGTAGGGTGCACATGCACATTGCTTTCTGGGTGCTGGCATGCGAGCATGCAAGCTCAAGCACAAGTATGCACACAATTTTTGGCATAGGTGCTCCAAAATAACCATCACTGTCCTAGACCCTCTCCCAAAGCTTGAACTGAAAAGTAAAAGAAAAGTAAATATGATGCAAAAGTTATCACATGATAAAATACATTTTAGGAGATCACCTACATCTGTTGACTAGCACAGAGCTAATTGACCTGCACATCCAGAAAGTTGGTTGGGCCCTAGCAAACAAGAGGTGCTCTTTGAACAGTGGAAGCAGGCATTCACAGCTTGTTCTCTTTGGCCTTTTCACTCACCTACAGCCAGCTGTACTACCTTGGGACTAGGACAATTGCACTGCTGTTGCATGGATGCAATCTTCTTGTACCAACTCTAACAGGCACTGTTTTCTAAAAGCTCTGGAGGGTTCCAGGCTGTAGAAGATGTTAGAGTATCACAAACTGGTCTATTCCTGTAGGGTGGTAAGTCACTACGGTTTGAAGGCAACATAAAAAATTCATATTAGCACAAATACATAACTAGCAACATAACAAAAAACACTTCCAAATATACTGCTGTTCCTAGGACATAAAAGTTCTATTTTTATATTTATATCACTTATGCTTGCTGGAAAAGCTCTCCAGTTCAACTTCTTGAATAAGCACAAAGCCAAACATGACCACTTCCCTCCCACAGTTTTTATTCATATGCTAGAAAAGTGACCAAGAGCAGCCAAATTTCTGAACTCTGGAGCCCACTGGGCTTCCACAAGTCACAGAACAATTAAGTCATGGGCAAACCTGCACAATATATAAACTGCCTTCAGCCTGGCTGATTTATTCCAGCCCTGAGTTGCTTTTATCTCTTGATCTCATTGGATTGAATTAATAATCCTGAGTGAGGATCATCATGGTTTAATTACAAAGATCAATTTCAGTGAGAAAAGACAAGGGGTGAATTCAAGAGAAAATGTAATGCCATTTTTGGGAGATGAATCAAATTAACATGTTAACTTGCTGTTGAATGCAGAAAAGCCTGCTTGAGTTCACATGACACACAATAGTTTATGGAATTAATCCATTTCCTAGATTTACATGAAACACTGAAGCTTAAACCAACCAAATGAATTCAGTATAACCATAATGAAACAGAGCTAAGGTTAAGACTATCCATGCTTAGTTAATTGTGCAAATGAATCAGATTTGTAACTTTCTTAGGGAATTCTGCTGTGGGAATAGAGACTATTTTGTCACTAAGGTCTTCCCAAAATTAACCTCCATATATCCAACAACATGAATAGCAATTCCCCAAAGCTTCCTTGTTCAATGAATTTGTTAAGACTTTAAGATGCCACAAAACCCCTTTTCTTAATTACATGACTAGAATCAGATCTCAATATCAGAATAGAACTGGAAAGGAACTTGGAGGTCTTCTAATCCAACCCCATACATAAGCAGGAGACCCTATACCATTCCAGAAAAGTGACTCTCCAGTCTCTTCTTGAAAACCTCCAGTGATGGAGCACCTACAATTTCTGGAGGCAAGCAGTTCCACTGGTTAATTGTCCTCACAATTAATAAGTTGACCCCCTCCTCTTTGTGGCAAGCAATTGTTGGAAGAAATGTCCATCTGGGTTCACTTCCAAGTGGGAAGAAAGACACTGGAAACATGGAGACTGCTTGGAAGGATGGTTTAATGGTGGACAGCACCACATGGTTTTGAGGTCCTGGGCAAAAAATGAGCACATGGGTAAGAGAGGGAGAGAGATTTATACCCTCTGTTGGGCTTTGAACTTACTTCCTCTTCCTGTGGCAAGAAATGTATCCTGGTTGGTTGTCAGACTCCCATGGGGTCATGCAGGGGTAACTTTGTAGATTGTCTTGAGTCCCAAGCTTGGTTGAATTTTGCTGGGTGATGTAATAAAGGGTTTTTGGGCAATTCCTATCATGCTGGAGCTGAAGGTCTTTTGTCTAGTATATAAGATGGCCGAGTCTTTCTGGGGCTATTAACAAAGGTGGGTACTGCTTTCCAAGGGCATGTTTCTCCTTTTCTCATCCAGGAAGGTATAATATTCTGCCTTTTTAATGTTTCTTAGAATATTTCATTCTTCTAGAAGAGGGGTAGGTGCTAACTGTACACTCTCAAATATTGGAATACTGCTACCATGTTCCCCCTAATCTTTCTTTTCTCTAGACTAACCAAACCCAAATCCTGCAACCATTCTTCATATGTTTTTGTCTCCAGGCAAATTATAATGATTAAAGAATCATTTTAGTTGCTATTCTTTGTACTTTTCCCAAAGTCTCAACATCTTTTTTGTAATATGGTGACCAAAACTGGATGCAATATTCCAGATGTGGCTTTATTAATGTTTTATAAAATATATAAGCTCCAACTTCTCCTGGATAATTTCATATTTTTTTACAGTTTGTTTTATATGAGTACATAAAACTCAGGCCAATCCCAAAGGATTCTGGGCAGCACACAATAACAAAAAAGAAAACAAAAGTCATACTAAGTAATAGTTTAATTGGAACAGAGTGTAAAACAAGGTACGACCACAGAAAGCAAATATAAAAGGAAAAGGAAACCCAAGACAAAAAGATTGTCCCACAAGCCAGCCAGATGGCACCAAATGCAGGTTGGAATAAAGCAACCATAAAAATACAAACTAAACTAAAATCAAGACAAAATAAACAATGCCAGTTTATTGTAGCAGCAAAAGTGCTAACCTAGAAACCAAGAAGTCTAGTCCTTTCTCAGGCATGGAGACCAGCTGGGTGACCTTGGGCCAATTACCAGGTGATTGTGAGTTTTAGTCGCACCTAAAGCCCATGTCACACTGCACCAACGGATGCAAAGAGGATGTAAAACATTAAAAAAAGCTTGCTATCCGTTGGAAAATGCTATGCATCCGTTGTGTACTCACTGCATACGTGTTTCATACGCTCTATCCCTCCAGCATCCGTCCACTGAGATTTCATCTGCACAAGAAGTTTTGAGCTGCACAAAACTTTTTGAGCAGATGAACTTTCCGCTGTGTACGATGTAAATCCGTGACATACGAGCAACAAACATTCTATGTCTGTTTATCATCCATTAAACGTACGTTGTATCCTCTCTGCATCCTCTGGGCAACCCCTCAACTCACATCCGCTGCAGCTGAAAACGGAAAGAGGGAGGAAACAAAAGGTACATGGAACGTCTACACAGCGTTAGTAGCACGGAAATAGAAAGGATGTGCAGTGAACGGTTTGCATCCTATATACATCCTCTAGGCTTCCTATGAACATCCCTTTAACATCCCCACTACATACTACCCACGTCCGTTCTTTTCCTTTCTTTTCCATTCTGTTTATGCAAATTTTTGCCACTTTTTGGAGCGGATGACAACGGATGGAGCCACCCCCGAAATTTTGCTCGTCCGCTGTGTCCTTTTTGCATACGTTTTGCATCCATCGGCCAGTGTGACCTAGCCTTTAGGCACAAAAGCATACCTGTACTGACTTTGGACCTAAATGGCATCCACCTGTTGAACCTGATACTTGGAGATTGTTGGTCATTACATAAAGTAGAGACAAAAGAAACACAAACAAAGATCTACACAAACAGAGAGACCCACAGCTATGCAAGATTCTGAAATGGACCCACTTCTCGCCACCTCCTGAAACATCTATTCTCTGCCTCTCCAATGATAGATGTGGGTTACAAGTATGTAAAAATACATACAAGCTGGAGAGGAAGCATCTCCTTTCTGACTACCCATTCACATCTGCTTGAGCAGTTTCTAATTTAGCAGCCTACAGCAAGCATTTACTAAACTAATTAACAACAATTTATATACTAGCACTTTGTAAATTACCCATTAAGTCCCAGGATATCTTATACATCCAGCCCTCCCTGCTCCTGCAGTTCTACAAAATTTAGCATTTATGCAAGGGAAGCATTTCTTGTTAATTGCTCCAATTATATATAAAAAAACTGCTTTGGTTTGGTTCTAAATTTGCTACCTAAATTTCTCACCTGCAAAACATCTGAATCTATTCTTCTTTGTTAATTCTGTGACTGTTAAAATGGGTCAAGGCTGCATAATTTCCCCCTCCCCCCCAATCCAACCCAAAACTTCTGTCTTTTTGAGTTTATGACCATTGCAGTGATCATTCTTACAATCCTATGATTTTGAACAATAAATATTCCTTTGACATGTAAATCATTTTCTGTCATGTTCAAAAGGCAGATGTGATGGATTTCGACTAAAGGTAAGTACTTTTAGAGGAGAGGTGTCCAACCTTGGCTACTTTCAAACCTGTGAACTTCAATTTCTAGAATTCCCCAGCCATCGGTAGAAAGTGGCCACAGGTCTGAAAGTGGCCAAGGTTGGTCATCCCTGCTTCAGAGCCACAGCACCCAAATTCCATGAAATCTCCCCTCCACCCTCAGATTTTACAAAATACATCCAGTAGTTCATCAAGGCAAAAAATTAGGACCTAGAGATTGCCCTGACAGGCAAAACCAGTCTTAAGCCTTGAAGATTAATGCATTCTTTTCATTCCTTAAACTCCATAAAACCCCTCCCCTGCTGAACTTCAATGAAGCCCACACATGCTAGGAGAAGCCTGATATGGTCCCCAACCCTAATGAAGCTGTGTCCCCCTGCCATACATCAAACTAACCCATATTTGCATAGTTGGTGTAGAAAGTAAGGGAGGTGACCTTGATGGAACTATGCAAGAATGCTTACTTAGGCAAAGGCTCTGAAACACGCTTTAAGAGAGTATCTGTAGTCCAGGGTTGAATTGTAGAGTCTTTGCTGGTCTCTGAGCTTGGTTTGTTGGCTTACAGATGTTTCATTACCTAGGTAACATCATCGGTGCTAGTAGGGGTGAAGTTTATTACCATTATCATTTGGATAATGAGTCTTCTATGAGCAAACCACCAAGCTCAGAGGCATTTAAGGACTCCACATTCTTTAAGTCCTAAAAATAAAATAATATACAAAAGCAGCTCAAGCAAACCTCTCCCTGATCCAAGCTAGCAAGCTTCAAAGAAAGTGAAGGTAGGCAGCTGACACAGACTTGCAAAATTCCGACATGATTACCAACTCCAATAAAATGTAGTTGTAGACTTCCAGTGTAATGGGGCTGATAGTTGGTTAGTTCTAATGAAAATTATGCATGCAGGCTGGGGAATTTGGGGAGCTGACATCTATACATCTTAAAGTTGCCAACTTTGAGAAACATTGATCTATACTAAATTCTATTTTTTAACAAACTAAGGGAGAACTGAAAAGAAAAACATGCAAGAGAGTTTTTTTCCCCCTTCCCCATCTATTAGAACTAATGTGGGATGGAGTTACTGAGAAATGACTCTATGTGTTCCTTTTTTCTTAATTTATTGATTGCTTAAATACTTTGCTGGTGAGGACACTCCCTGCTCTGCCTGTTCTGAATGCATTAGGGTCCCCTAAAACACCCCATTGTTAAAGATTTCTGGAACCTTCTCTTAGGATGTAAATGAAGAATGGGACCAGCAAAGTGCTGGATAAATGGCAGTTTATGCTTGGGGACATTCATACACCCATCCCTTTCTTCCTTGTGCCTGGACATCAAATTTAAAGTATTAAAAGTTTTATTTTCCTGTTCTTTTCTCTTAATTTTTTAAGCCAAGTTCTGTTTTATCCAGTTGAATGTGAACTTGGAGGAAATATCTAATAAAATATTTTGCATGGCATTAATCAGGTGAATGATACAATAAATTGTAATTAAGATTGCAGAAGAATCTAGTCAAATAACTTTCAACACTAAATTGGTGCTAGATAAGAGTGAATGGAATTCCAACCATTTGTTGGAACATAATTATTCTAGACTGATAGCTTGCTTAACTCCACCCGCAATTCTGCCTGCTCTTCTCTTACATCGCCCACCAATAGCAGCCATGGAAAGTAAATCTTTTTTGGTGCCTTTGATTGAAGACAGGAAGATTAAGGATGGAAGGAGGGTGACGTTTCTTTCACAGAAGAAAGAACACTGGATGTGAAAAACTGAGAACACTGGATGTGAAAAATATTCATCTTATTTTGGGAGTGAGTATTGTGAGTAGTTACAATTCATACTTGTCTTTTGCACTAGCTGCTAATATAGTTTCAAGCGAGGAGCCAGCACTGATAACTCACAAAGAAAAGTGAGTCAGATCTGTACAGCTGCTACATCTTTTCAATGTGATGACTGGCTCACAGAATTACATACTATATCTCAATCACCAATGCCATTTTCTCTTCAGGATTTTTCTGGGGAAAAAAACCCTCTTTAAAAATAGCTCTATCAGGCAACTGTAACTTCTGCATGTTGCTGGGAGCCATATGTTGGTATAAGTTGTTTGTGAGGTACTATGAAGAACATAAATGTCTATGGAGATTCTCAATCTTCCAATTCATGGTTGTCCCAAAGCTGCTTTTCAAAAGGCAACTGGGCTTCTGAAGAATTAAAGAGGCTTCTTGGATGAGAAGCAAGAAGTTTTCAATGAAAAAAACAAGAGAGCCCATTTGCCTCTTGAAAAGCAACTTTGAGACTATGAAGAATATACATTTATAGAACGTAGGGAAAAATCAAACCATGAGTTTTCTGTCTGCACTGTGAAACTGATAACAAGGATGATGACATTGATTAGATTGGATTGAGAATTATGTGGAGAAAGCCCAAAGAGTTAAAGAATGTCAAGTAGAAAAATAAGACTGATTTACCAAGGAATCTTATTCATTTGGAGGAGGGGGAAGGAAGCAAAAATATTTGAGTCTATGCATTTTCAAAGGAAAAATGGGCTAGCAAATTGATCTACATTGAAGCAACTGGTGCTATCTGGCGTTGTAATGCTCAAGCCAGTCTAAACAATGGCAAGGAATTATGGAGTCTGAACAGGGGTGGGATTCAAATTTCTTAATAACTGGTTCTGTGGGCATGGCCTAATTTGTGGGTGTGGCTTGGTGGTCATGTGACTGGCTGGGCATGGCTTGTAAATCTATATGTAAAGATTGATTTTTTTATTTTTAAAAAAGAGCAACTTTTATCCAAAATCAGGCAAAGCAGGCAGGCAGATTGAGCTGCTTGCGGAATCACAGCTTCACTCCCAGATTTACCTTTCTGCGATCTGCTGCCTGAGTCTGCACTGAAAAATAGAAGCTTCAATCCTAAGGCAGGTTCAGCTCTGCTCTCAGGCCACTTCTCCCTCCCCCAACCCCCTGAATACCACCCCTGACTGGGCCTCAGGGAAGCCTCCTGGGTGGGGTGGGTGGGGAAGGGAGGGGCCAGCCAGTGGTGCGATTTGCCAGTTCTCTGAACTGCACAGAATCGTAACAACCGGTTCTATAGAATCCCATCCCTGAGTCTGAGTTGTTTTCCTATTAGTCGGGCCAATATCCATGCAACATCTTGAGAAATTGTGAAGTCCTTAGAGCTCTCCAAGCTTTGTGGTTTTCTTGCCAATGTTTCACCATCAAACTAGGTAATCATCAGGGCATTACCTAGTTTGGTAATGAAACATCTGCAAGGAAAGCTCAGAGAGCACCAATGACTTCACTGTTCAATTCTGAGCTACAAATACTCTTTTTTATTGGTACTTGAAGAATTAAAAGTACTATTGATCTCCATTTCTTCACCATCCACCCTGCCTGTCCCTGATATAGTGTTTAGTATTTAGTATTTATTTGATTTGTAACCACTCACAAGATACAGGTGTAAGAATAAGCATAGTTTTGAAGACATGAGATAGATACTTATGAGAAAAATAAAAAGAAACAGTAGGACAGGGACGGTAGGCACAATTGGTGCACTTATGCACGCCATCTCTTTGCTTCTCAAAAGAAACCAGCATCATGCAAATCAAAAATAACAGCACCACCCAGGAGATATCTTCCAAGAAACTGCAAAAGATTACAACATTCCTGGAGCAATATAGCAACTGACAGTATGTGCCACCAGTGTCCATCTGGTCTCTTATATAGAGGAAGAAAAAGGTAATTAATGCTGTCAGATCTGCTGTAGCTTCCTTACTGCTCCTTCACATTATTAGGATTAATTTGTGCTGACACCTAAAGAAATCACAAAATGGAGCAAGGCAATGGAAAAGAACAGATGTGTGCCTTGATTATTACAGAATATCAAGGCAGCACAAACTGTATTGGTAAGAATAAGAATCTGATAAAGTGTTCTCTGAATTAAACTTCTGTGACTCCAAATAAAGGCAACCCACTCCCTACCTCCAAATATAGAACCAAGAAAAGAACCAAGATTTAGAAGCAGCAGAGATGATGAAGACATTGCTAGGTGCAATGGAAGGAGAGGCAGCGGCAAGAATTTTTTATAAAGGCTGCACTCACAAAAAATGCATGTAAGATGTTTATTGGATCTTCCATCACTAATGATGGAACAAATCCTCTGGCAAGGAATTTTTTTTAAACAGATGGACCACCTGTATTTGGTGACCAGATAGAACTGCTGAATTGGTAGTTATAACAGTTGAGCTAAGAATGTGTTATATTCAACAGATAGGGATGCCCTGTAAAGGTGATATATTCATCTGAATGTGATACTTTCAGGGGTGGGATTCAAAAAAAAATTTTTTTTTATTTTTATTGGTTTTAAAAGAAACATAAACAAACAAAACATAAAAATATTAAGCCATCTTCCATATATATACAAACAGCTTGCCAATTGGTTTACAAATTGTTTTGTGCTACCATTTCGTAGTCTTCAATTACAATTACATTATATATCGCTCTCATACTTTCAATCAAATATCAAGTATATTAATATCTTTATAAATCAATCACTGACTATACTTTTATTCATTCATGTTTTATAAAATAATCATATTTTACTTAGTTTATTTTATAACAATTCATATTA
>BHFT01011784.1:0-14262 GCA_004320025.1 Laticauda laticaudata
GCAGAGCTCCTGAGTTTGAGACACACTTCCTTATTTAATTCAATGGGCCATCCAACATGACTTCGGTTCTGCTCACACTGGGCTAGCAGGAGAAGCTGCAAAACTTTTGACATTTTCAACCCAGATCCCAAATATACCAGATTGGTAAGCCCTGCAGGAAAGTAATGGTGCTGATAATGAATGGCCAGTCAGCAGCACCTTAAAAGAGCCCATATAATATCTAAAATGATGTTCTGCTTTCTAAAATAATAAAGATAATGCAAAACACAGACACGTAAAATTCTTTGTTGAAAGAACAACTTATTTCAGACAAAATCAATCGGGGTCTCTCTCCCTCCCTCCAGCTTAAATTCAAACATAAGTCCTTTCTTAAACATTTATTTTTTGATAGAAGGTCCTAAAGTAGAAGTGCAGGTCAAATATTATGGGGCAGAATCCAGATGTTGTTTGTTCTGCCAAGTTGGAATGGACACGGAAGTTGGACCTCAGTGACCAGAGAGCAAGTTCCTCTCCCCAGTAGCTTCAGTTGACCAGTAGGTACTACAAAATATGAGCTCCTGGCCATCAGTATGAATTATACGCACTGTAGTAGTGGTACATACATCAAGGCTTGTCAGGGGAAAATAGAAAAGTCTGATTTAAATGGGAACAACTGTAGACAAATTAAGGTTGCCTCCATAATGGACTGCGGATAAAAAGGATGTGAGGATGTGTCCTCTAAAAATAGCGGGATGCCTTTGTACTATGGTTAACAGCGATGAAAAGGAGCCTTCAGTCTGGAAGTCAGACTGGTTGTATTGAGACACACAAAACATTCGTGAAATAACAGTTTAATTGGAATTTCTTTATTCATTCAATTTGTGTCCTAATTACAGAAATGGAACGGAAAGCGATAGGCTTTCAACTCCATTCTCAATGCCACGATGTTCTCGTCTTTTAGAATCGTCTCCAGTGACAGTTGACTTTCGCTGGTAACTTGAAGGAACTGCATTAACACAAACTAGCTTCATCACATTCGTCTGCCTGATCAAAAATTGGACGCTGTCAGCTTTTATTCATTGTACTGCTTTTAGGTACGGTAGGTAATCCACTTCTATTGCCAAATCTGCGCGTTCGCATTCTGTTAACGCCAGAATTTCCTCCCGGATTTCGATATGGCATTGCTTGTGCTTAATGTCCCAACAGCAGCCACGAAGGAAGTAATTCACCCCTTTCCTTTCTGTGCTGCCAATCAGCTCGGCTGACTGACAGTTGTCAGTTTTATCCTCGATCCAAGTTTCGCCCTGAACTACGATTCCCACGATGCTTTGCGACGTTACGCTTTCGTTTCCGGTGGCGCGTGGCTTCCGGCTCGGATCGGAACCTGGAGTCCGGACTCGATCCGGGTGTCAACATTCCAAAAACAGGTAATGCCAAGCCCCTGCCTTGATCCGCGTCTCTCTCTTACTGCCGGGACCTGCTCCTTGCCCTGTGCGCGGGACCCAGTGCCGGTGAGCCCCTTTCCACCCGTGGCGTTTCCCAGGGCGACGCGGCGGGGTTTCCCCTACTTCCGCCCGGGCTGCCGCCTCTTCCTCCCTCCCTCCGCCCGCTCGCGTCCTCATTCACGCCGCTGTTCTTTGTTCAGGCAGGAGCCCGCCCGCGGCCGCGCGCACTGTGGAAGGGTGAGTCGGTCCGAGGCAACCCGGCGGAGCAAAGCTCCCGGATCCCCGCTCCGGCCCGACCAGCAAGTCGGCTGCCTCCCTGCGCGGCGTGACGGGCTCGCCTGCTGCTGCTGCCGCTGTGCCTGTGCCCTGGGCTGTCGAGGCTCCTGCGCCGCTTCCCCCGCCCCCCCGCCCAATCCGCGCCAGAACCGGGTGGGAATAAAACCTGAGGACAAAACCGAACCGTCCGGCGAAAGCGGCGGCACGGGTCTCCCTTGCCAGCCTCGTAAGGGCGCGGGGTTTGGCGCGGTGAAGAGGAGGAGGAGGAGGAGGAGGAAGGAGCCGCTCGGATCCTTCCTTTCTCCTCCTCCTCCTACTTTCGCCCGGATTTAAGAACTGGAATCGTCGGCAAGCCAACAAATTCAAAAAACAATAAAAATAAATTAAATAAATAAATAAATAAAATAAATAAATAAATAAATAAATAAAAATTAAAATTAAATTAACAATTAAATTAAATTAAATTAAATTAATATTATTAAAAAAAAAAAAAGGCCAGGCGCTCTCTCGTCCGGCTGGGTCGTGGCCAGAACAGAACCGCACCACATCTGGAATGCAGCGCTTTCCCTGCTGCAAAACTCAGCTGTTCACTTCTGCGGCAGCCTGTCCCAAAATCCACGAAGGGCTTTTCCTTCGCCACCAAAGACGGGAAGGGTAAACCACCTCTTTGTCCCTTTTCTGCCAAAGTTTATCATTCTCCAACTTCTTCAGGCGAAGGAATTTGACCCAGCGAACGTCCCTCCTTTTCTTTTAAGCGCAGGATGCAAAGTGACTCCAAGCACCGGTTGCAGGGATAAGCAAAAACCGTGGAAGGAATACTTGAAACCTGAAGCAAAGCACATGTTTTTTGCCATTTCCCCCCACCCTCTCTTATGACCACAGAATAAGAAATGGAATAGTGTACTAATAACCCCTAGTGATTGGATAGTTCTTCGGGTGTGCAGAGTATTAAACATATGCAGACATCATCTTTTGCATCTCCTCTTCTTCCACAGGAGTAAACATTTCTTCCTCTTATAATGGAGTTAGTGATTACAGATGTATCAGGGATATGGAGAAACAGTGTCTGAATGGCATGTTGAGACAACTTCAGCCTATGGTATTCGGTGGGACCTCTATATGTGTACTATATAGAATGCCACAGTTGCCATTAAATCTCACTAATTGTGTTTCAAAATCAAAATAATGAAAGATCAGCAGAAGTGTTTCCAAGGGACTGTACTGCTTGGACATTTTATATTACTTGCTTGTATTTAGGGCCGTATTTCACTGTTTTCTGAAAAAAACTTAATAAATATGCTGCATGACATGTACTTTGGAAGAACCAGAAGAACGACATTTGGGCAGGGACACTTTTAATTCCAGTTATGTGATGTTTTGGCAAAACATACGTTTTTTATTGCAGACTGCTATTTTTCAGTTTAACTCTCTGGATTTGCAGTGATATGTTTTCATCTTAAAATGTATAAAACAATATCCTAGGTTCTCTAGAATTTTTCTTGTAGTTCATTTTATTTCAGCACTTTATTTCTATCTCGTTTCTAAAGTACTAATAATTACTATTCTGTACATGAACTAAATCAGAACTTAGAACTAAATTTGTTAACTGATTTGTTAACCAGGTAAGTGAGTATAGTTTTAATTTTCTTTCTTCCAGTCAGTTGCACTGATATATTCCACCTACTGTACTCTTGGTCATGGTTATAAATAGGATGACATTTTTATCACTGAAGCCTTGAATCATTGAAGTCAAAAGTGTAGTACATTTTTATTTGATATGAATGGGAAACACAATTTTAGTAACTCTCTCTGGAGCCAGTAGGGGTCAGTTGTGTCACATTCATACAAGCAACTCTTTACATTTTAAAGGCATTGTTCAGGCTTAAAATTAAGGCAATCTTAAATACTGGGAGAGAGTACTGTAAGACATGAAGTGGATTTGGGCAGGAATCAATTCAAGTATGAATTCATATGTTAATCCGTCATCTCCCACCCACACTTCATCTTATTTTTAATATAAATGAATTTAAAAAATCTGTTGATTGGGCAAATAGTTTTTATAGTATATGTTTATATATTAAATCCTGCATTGTTTATAACTGATGTTAAACAGTTTGTTCAGATGGCCATCTTTTTCCTCAACACTCACTTATGACATAAAGATATGACTCTTCTGATTGTGTTTTTATAATTATTAGATTTTCATCTCATTTATCCTGAAGAATAATATACCAGTGAACAGTTTAGTGCAGAAATTAACTATTTTTACCAGCTGATGTTATTTCTTCAGTTGGTGTCCCTATTCATATATACTGTTATTAAACAACTATCATTACTTTTTATAGCAAATTGGGATTTGGCCATTGGTCTCTGAAAATAGTATTTTAAAAGATAATGTAGAACCATTTTATTCATAGAGACGTAAGGGTTTAGGATTTTTACAGATATACTACATTGTTTTTGTCATTTTGTTGGTGTGTGACTTTATAAGATTGAATAATAGTTTCTTTCCCCTTCATTGTCACAATGTCTGCTATGAAATAAGCAGATCAATTTTGATCCCTTGCTTACCTGTCTTCCAAAGCTTATAGCAGAGTGAGAATTAAGGAGTTTTGTTTTGAAACAGCAGTTCAACATTCTTTTTGCAATTCTACTGGTTGAAGCCTCCAATAAAGTTAATTCGACCATTGGAGTTTGAGATTTATTCCTGAGTATTCATGTATCATGGTTTATGCCACTCAGAGAGTGTTCATCTGACTATAAAACTAACTTTTAAAACTGTAAGAACTAAATATGTTCTCATAGCTCTCAACCCCCATGTCCTTTCTCCGGTGAAAGCACATCATGATTGCAAAAAGCTAGTGAAGATATAGCTATATAAAACAGTAAGAGAATATAGCTGTTACCCTAATATTTATAAGCAAGCGTCACTGAATTCACTGATTTTTTTTTCAATTGATTGTGTAAAGGATTGCACTATGAAAATTCTAAAAATTACACAATACAACCAACCATACATATATTTTTTCAGAAAAAAATGCTCAAGAGTTATATTTGTTATACTATAAAACATGTCTGGGAATCAACCCTGCTGAAATAATAGAATCCTGTAGAGTAGGGGTGTCAAACTCACGTCACAGTGGCGCCATGTGATGTATCAGGACTTTTTCCCCCTTTGCTAACCGGGGGTGGGTGTGGCCAGCACATGATGCATTTGGTCCATGGGCCGGGAGTTTGACAGCCATGTTGTAGAGCTTTACAGTTTAAAAGAAAAAATCATGTAAACTATGCACTTGAAGGAAGGTAATATTCTCTGTTTTAGAATGAGATCCTAGATGCTTGAATCTCATAGAATCTCATTCTTTTGTTAGGGATTAAAAATGGTTTCTGTTTTGCAGAATTTTACTGGTGGATACAATTTCCCTCCAGCTAAACAGATTCTTGATATCTCACCCATCCAAACTAAATCTTTGGGTAGGTGTTGTGCATAAAAATTAGAATACTCCAAATACTTAAATCTGATTGGCTGAGCAAGCCACAGTTTATTAACATTGGTTAATAAAGTACCGTTACAATTGGCCCGTCTGACGGCGGGAAATCTTAAAGAGCTGTCATTGGCCGCAAGCCGCAAGCAGCCGCTATAAAAAGGGCTGCCGCGCTCCGGCAAATGTTCTGTTACGAAGTCACTGAGTTATAATAAAGATTTTTGTTTGATGGACACCCGTCTCGAGTACTTCTATTCCACGACAGAACACTGGCGACGAGGGTGGGATTGTCTTACGAGGAGTGAGACGAAGCACGCGCGATAGAACCAAGCAACCAAAATGGCCGGTAACAATGCGCCCGCCTGCACCGTTCAACCCAGCACGAAGATTGGGAGTCATACACTGAATGCTTCCTGATGTTTTTAGAAAAGCAACGAGCTACAAGGAATAACCGACCAGAGGAAGAGAGCCATATTCCTCACGCATGTGGCCCTACCGTTTTCAAGATGGCCAAGGCGTTAGCCAAACCGCGGGACGTAAAACAAATGGCATGGCCAGCATTAAACCGAATGCTACTGAGCCCATTACGCGCCTGTGGTCTCCAATCTTATTAAAAGACACAAATTCTATAAGCAAGATCAGCGAGAAGACGAGAGCATTGGAGATTTTGTAGCAGCCCAAAGAGATATTGGAGGAGCCTGCGAGTTTTCTCAACATGGATGAAGCCATGAGAGACCGCATGGTCCTTGGATTGAAGGATGCTACACTCCAAACAAGCTACTAAAACACAGGCCAATATCACAGTGGCTGAGGCCATCACAGAAGCCACCGCGGCTGAAGCAGCCAAGAAATCCGCAGCCACCATGCCGCACAAATGAACTCAACAAATCCAGAACCACAAAACCAAGCTCGAGAGAAGAAGGCGGAAGGAAACACAAAAACAAAACCACCATGACTGCCCACCATGAGACTTTGACTCCCCGAGCGACACTGATGACGACAATGAAGACATACACACAGGCTTCAATCAGAAAGAAAATGGTGGGAAAAAAGAGGAAGGAAGTGAGAATTCCAGTGTGCTGGATGCGGGGGGGACCACCCATGTTCCGAATGCAGATTTCCTGGATGCCTTTTGCAGATTTTGTGATAAACGGGGCACATTGCAAGGGTCTGCCGAAACAAAAAGAGCTATAGTCACAAAAGACACGGCAGCACCCCCCCCCCCAAAAAAACAGAGATAGACAAGCCGGAAAGCCGATGGAGCCGTGAGAACAGAAGCCCGGCGAATGAAATGACAAAGAAAAAACACACCAAACAATAATCATTAGGAAATGCCAGGGCAGCAAATGCAAAAAGGTCCGAATAAATGGAAAAATGAGAAAGCCCTGTGAAAATGGAAGTAGACTTCTGGATCATACCTGTCAATGGAACACCATCAGAAATCTGATACCAGACATTAGCGAAGAGAACTGGAACAGCAAAGCCTAATACTCAAAGATTACCAGGGAAACCGAATCCGGTAGTGGGTCTTTGGACATTTCCTAATAGAATTCAAAAACCATGCTGAAGTACTTCCTCTGACAATCATTGACCGTGATCGCGCCTTAGCCTGCTGGGAATCGAATGCGTTCGCCGCCCCTGGGAATCGGAGTGACAGGAATCAACAGTGTCACCAAGACTGATTGGGAGGAAAGCCTGCTGAAAGAGTTCCGGGACGTATTCAACGGGACCCTAGGCAAGTACAAGGGGACCCCTAAAACATTCAGCCGAGACCCTAAGATAGCTCCCATCAGGCTCAAAGCTAGACTAAAGCTAAAGCTAAGCTAAAGGGAAGCTCATTCCCTTTGCCTTAAAGCCAAAAATAGATGAGCAGCTTAACAAACTCATTGCACAAGGGGTGTTAGAGCCAATCGACCATGCCAGGTGGGAAACTCCCATCGTGACTCCTGTCAAAACCAGATGGGTCAGTACGCATCTGTGGTGACCATAAGGCCACCCTCAATCATGCACTCCAGCAAAGTGCGTACCCTGTTCCAGTTGTTCAACATCTGTTGCATTCATTAGGGGGAGAAAAATTTTTCACGAAACTTGATCTCGCACAAGCATACCAACAGCTGCCGGTTGACCCTGAAACTGCAGAAGCACAGACTATAGTCATGCACAGAGGTGCATTCAAATGCAACAGACTTCAATTTGGCATTTTCCAAAGCCTAATGGAGCGCCTTCTAAATGGACTAAAAGGGGTCGTTCCCTATTTTGACGATGTATTAGTATCTGCGAAAAACAAACATCAATTAGAAAAGAGGCTGAGAGGAGTCTTGCAAAGATTCAGGGACGCAGGGCTTAAAGTCAAAAGAGAAAATATCAACTAGCCACCAATCAAGTCAGAATTCTTAGGCTACCTTATAGATGAGAAAGAGATACACCCACTGAAAAGAAAAAAGCAATTAAAGACGCACCTAGACCTAAGAACAAAACAGACTTACAGGTGTTCTTAGGTCTCATTAACTTCTACAATGTCTTCTGCCCCAAAAGGCAACTGTAGCAGAGCCATTACATCGGCTATTAGATAAAAAAATCTGTCTGAATTGGGGCCATCGAGAACAAGCAACATTCCAAAACATTAAGGACTTTATTAAGATCCAACATCGTTTTAATACAGTACAGCAACACCTTGCCACTGATGGTCACCTGTGATGCATCGTCTTTTGGAATCTGCGCCATACTGAGCCACAAGCTACCAGACAGCAGAGAAGCACCAATCGCCTTCTATTCTAAAACGCTTGTCAAAATCTGAAAGGAACTAAGCCAACTTGACCGAGAAGCCCTCGCCATCATGCAGGCGTCAAGAGATTCCACGAATACCTATATGGTAGGACATTTTCTATAATCACAGACCACAAACCCCTGCTAGGAATTCTGGCAGGGAAACAAACCAACCCCGAATAGCCTATTGCCAGAATGACAAGATGGTCGGAATTCTTGCTGCATACAATTACACGCTCATACATCGCCAGGAAAAACCAATCACCCATGCGATCCTTAAGCCGTTCCCTCTGCCCAACAAGGAAGATGACCCAGCTCCCACCATCTCCACTCTTCAGATCGAGACATGGCCGAATCTGCCATTAACCGCAGCAGACGTCATAAGCTACCGCAAAAAGACCCACTGACAGCCCGGATTCTGCATTGGGTAGATAAGGGCTGGCCGGATGAGGATAGAGGCGAGACTTTTAAACCTTTTTGCACCCGGCAGACTGAACTGTCCCTTGAAAAGGGTTGCATACTGGGGGGGACAGCGGTGGTAATTCCCAACAAATTGCAGGAGGAAGTATTGTGCATGTTGCACGAGGGACAACCCGGGCACATAGTAAAAAATGAAAGCCCTGGCCAGTCTGGTGGCCAGGGCTGGACAAAGACATTGAAAAAATGGGTTGGCAACATGCCATGACTGCCAAGAGGTCAAGGCCTACACCCCCCTTGCACCAGTCCGTAGAATGGGAAACTCCCAGAGGTCCCTGGGCCAATGAAAGGGAAGTACATATTTGATAATTGTTGACGCTTATTCAAACTGGCTAGAGGTTATTCTTATGGTGTCCCAACAACTACTGAGGCAGTTATAAAACAATTGAACAAACTCTTTGCTACACATGGACTGCCAGATGTAGTAGTATCTGACAATGGCCCCCAATTTACTGTGTTAGCTTTCGAGCAATACCTAGCTGCACCAGGCATCCAACATGCCTTAACAGCGCCGGCTCATCTGGCTTCAATTGGATGAGCTGAACGCATGGTTCGTTATACAAAAGAAGCCCTAGACAAACTGGACACTGGGGACATCCAAGATAGATAAACAACTTTTAACAATTCAGCATATCACCCCTAGCACAACCACTAACAAAACCCCAGCAGAACTCCTCATGGGCAGAAAATTGTGTTCCTACCTAGATAGATTACATCCACCTACACCTCTGAAAACTCCCCCTGACTCCTCCAGTAAATACCGCTCCTTTACCACTGGAGATCTAGTCTACAGCAAAAATCTTACCGGGGACCCATGATGGCTTCCAGCCACAATTACACAAATTACAGGGCCCCGGTCATACTGACTTGAATTGGACAACGCCAGAACATGGAAAACAACACATCGACCAGCTTCGCTCTAGGACATTGGAACGCAACACTAACCTATCTAGCTCTGGAGCACCGCCACAAATACCACCCCCAACAAACAATCCAAAAAACAACCAAGGGGGGGAGGAACACAAAATAATAAAATGGGAGAGAAGAACCACCAATAACACGACAAAAGACCAACACAAACCTGATTTAGAACCCCCGAAAAGACAAAAAGAGCAGTTATCGCATAGAGAACCGGGAGAAGAGACCCGTAGCAGGGACACGAGGCGAGGCCTTCCAGGAAGGAGGCAGCCAGGCCAGCTCAACCAACCTGGACAGATCAGGAGGGAGCGAGAACCAACTCAACCAGCCCGAGAAGACCCAGGCGGGAGCGGCAAGGCTGATCACCCTTCCAGGAGGTTCCATGGAGAGACACAGAGAAAAGTGATCCTGACCAAACCGATGGAAGACCACGCTGGGACTGAGTTGCGCAGGTCAAGTAGACCCACAAAAGTCCCACCTACCTGTGTAACTACGTTACGGCATGTTGGATGAAACCAAGAGGGAGGGGTGGTTGTGTATAATAATTAGAATATCCAAATACTTAAATCTTATTGGCGAGCAGGCCGCTATAGGATTGGTTAATAAAGTACCGTTACAATTGGCCCACCTGACGGCGGGAAATCTTAAAGAGCTGTCATTGGCCGCAAGCCGTGAGCAGCCGCTATAAAAAGGGCTGCTGCGGCTCCGGCAATGTTCTGTTACGAAGTCACTGAGTTATAATAAAGAGTTGTTTGATGGACAGTGGTCTCGAGTACTTCTATTCCCAGGACAGAATAGTAGGAATGTTAGGAAGTAGTGTATTTTTGTAGCACATGCAAGGAAGATTCTGGAAAGAGATTGACTACTGTCCCATTGTGTGACTATATTATGTAACTCATTTTCCAATGATAATTCTATAACAAGCAATCAAATTCATGGAATAAATGGGCAAAATCTAAACATTATAGCAAAAACAAAGAATTTTACATCCAAAAACTCTTGTGTAATATGTATACGGAATTGTCTGTTAACAGTAGCAGTATTATTTTGACAAAGAGCAAAATGTTTTTCTGTTGGTTTAAAGATTAGACATTGGAGCAAAATGAACTAACTTCAAAGATCAGCTCTATCAGATAATTTGCCAATTTTATTTTATAAATTTTCATGCCATCGAGTTAGTGGTGACCATTCAGATAGATTTTTTCCATGAGAGTCTATCCCTATGTTAATGTTTTCAAGTTTTGAAATGATGTACCCTTTGCCACTGTAAGTGAGTCTATCCATCTTGTTGCTTTTGTCCTCTTCTATTTGTTTCTGCTTTTCCCATCATTAAAGCCTTCTCTGGAGAATTAAGTCTTATGCAATGATCTATGTTTTCAGCCTGGGTTTTAGTAAACTAGTATGAAATTGTTGAACAGTATTTAATATATCAATTGGGCATACATGCAATGGGAAACACGTCTACTGTCAGTTCCTGTTAATAATCTAGAACAGTTTTTTTCCAATGTTCTTTGGATTGCAAAAAATATCCTTTGCAATTCATATAACAATTTAGCTCAACTGGAATATGACTGGTGAACAGTCCTATAAATCAGTTGTTCATTCTAGATTATTAAAATGAATTGAATGCTTTTTTATTTTATCAAGATCAGTAAATGTAGTAGAGTATTTAAAGAAGTTCGCATTTATTTCTAAAAGGAAATGAAATGTGGAACTTCCTTTTTGCACAGCTGAAAAATGTGGTATGTTTAAGGTGCTGGACTCGGAGGTGGTAGAGACCCATGTTGCAGTCCACTCTCAGCTACAGAAGCTCACTGGGCAATATTGAGCAGGTCACTCCTTATCAATCAAACACCTCAGTTGTGTGGTATACCGTATATATTGCCTTGAGCTCTTGTGCAAATGTGGTATATAAATCTAATAAAACAAGAAACGTTTTACCACTACATTTTGCACTAGAGTTTTGTGATTTATTCCTTCTCTTATTTTCAGTGGAGTCTTGGTGCTCTCTGAACCTGGTTGTTTTCTTTGTGCTAATAGCACTGGTGATTGTTAACTAGTTTGGATAATGAAACATCTGCAAGAAAAGAAGCAAATTGAGAGAGCACCCCTCATTTCAGCCTGGAGCTACAAATACTTGACTTTATTTTTATTTTCTGCATTAAATTATTTTTCTTCACATGAGTTTTTTTAAAATAAGTGTGCATTTTATGTTTGTGAAAGGACTGGATTGCATACTTTGAATTGACCTGCACTGTAAAATAATGGTTTTTTGACCGGATGCAAATTTCTACCTATCTGGTGATTGCACCACTTGTCTGTTAAATAAATCTGGGGGTTTTGTTTTTTGTTCTTTTGAGAGAATCACTTTCGGGATAGGTGTGGTTCATGGAGTATCCTTTTGTTGCAGCAGAGGTAGATGTTACACCCAAAGCTTTGTTTTACACAATGTTGTGAAATATATTTCTTTCATTTTTTAAAAATAACATAGTTTTAAATATTATGAAATGTGGTTTTGGAAATGTTCTTGAAAGTTTATGGGGCAGAGAGAATGTGTTCTTCAGCCAGGTTCCCTGTTGTTGACTTTTCCCGACACAAGAATATATTTCTCAAGAGAATTATCAAATGTTCCTACTTTTTCCAAAGTGAAAAGATGCTCCTCTAAACCTCAGTAAGATTGTCAAATTTGACCCTTTTTCATGTGAACCTTTTTTGTAGTACCCTTACAGCAGTGTTTCTCAACCTTGGCAACTTGAAGAGGTTTGGATTTCAACGCTCAGAATTGAAGTTGCTGGCAAGGGAATTCTGGGAGTTGAAGTCCACTCTTCAAGTTGCCAAGGTTGATAAACATTGCCTTACAGTCTATTTGAGAGGAAGGCAGTTAGACATACAAGTAACAATTCTAGTCCATGACTAAAGCAACCCTTTTTTAAAGTGTTTCAGTTTTAAAGTAATACTTTCCCTCTTCTTCAAACACAGCTTTTACCACAGATACGTACAATTCAGCACAGTTCATCAACAGTGTGATCAGGCCAAGTATTAGTTGAGCTGTTTTTCTCCACTTTAGGCTGCTGTGGATACACGTTCTCCCTTCTAGTTACTGGACACTATTTTGTCAGTAACATCTTGTTCTATGCAGTCCTCCATGCCTGCTCGCCCAACTGACTGATTTCAGTTACTGAAGAGGAGCACGAGTTGAAGTGGGAGGAAGTGCTTGTGATGGTCATAACCTCTTCTCTGTACACATGAAATGCTGTTTCTGAACATGGACTGAACACTTAAAGAGTGCTAAATCTGAATCTAAAAATAATCTATTGGCATTCCTCATCCCTTAGGCCTTTATTACTCAGTAATTAAGAGAACAAATGTCAGCATACTTTTCTGCCAGTTCAAGGATTGGTAGATTGCATCACAAGTGCTTAGAAATCTTGGGAATCAAGAAAAGGCATTGGAAGAGATTAGAAGTCTGAAATTTACATTGCTCCTTATTCACTCATTCATTCATTAACTTATTTATTAAATTTACATACCACTGTTGAATAATTCCTATACCCATAAGGAATTTCATAATATTGAATATATTGGAATATATTGCTTGTGTGTCTAATCACACTTGACCAAATAAAGTATGCAATTCAATTCAAGATGAAATTTTTAACTCACGTGGGCAATATGGCTGGTAAGTCATACATATGGAACTTAGTTTTGTATTATGGATAACATAACATAAGCATTGGTACATTTGTATACATAGTGATATGCATGTTGTTTCTTTTTGGAAACAGTATTTCTTTTGGAACTCTTAGTAATTCAGACAGTCCTTAATATAAGCCTGTAGATAATAGAAAATCAAATCAGAGATAGTGTATCGTTGTAGATACTTCATTTTACTCATGTTGTGCACAGTTTTTAAGGCAGGAAAATTAGTGAGTTTTAAGATGGCTTAATTTTATGGAAGACATTCTAGAAATTCTAGTGATCTGATTGATATTTCTGTCCTTTTGGTTTTGGCAGATACCAGAAATGGCTGAAGAAGGCGGCGATTTTATATGTAAGTGCTCAAGAAGGAAGAATAAATCATTGCTATGACTTTTTGTTATTTGTTAAAACTGAATTTGTCATTCTGTTCTTCTATATTACCGTGTTTCCCAAAAAATAAGACCTGGTCTTATTTTCTTTTGGACTTGAAAATAAGCACTCAGACTTATTTTCAGGGAGGTCTTATTTTTTTTAAGTGCAGGAGGCAGCGAGCGTGGGGCCAAAGTGAGTGGGAGCGCAGCTGCCACTCGCCCCACCCTCTCCATCCCACTGCTTACCCATGGCTGCCACGGGCCAAGCTCTTGGCTTGCCCCAGCCTCCACCTGCCTACTGGCCTAGCTGCTTCTAAGACACTTCTCAGCTGCTGTGAGCATCATGTTGACTGCCAAGCAGCTGCCCATGCTGCTGCTGGCCTTGGAGGGCTCTTTGCCCTCCTGGCAGTGCTACTCTCGGCTGTCCAGCTGGGCTGCTCCTGCCTGGTGTGGGATGAGTTGTCCCAGACCGAGAACCTCCGGTCCACTACTGGCCTGCCAGGGCCCCTTCATAAGTGTCCACAAGTGGATTCATGCCACTTGGCCTGCCTCGCCCATCACCTTTGGGCTGCTGAATGCCAGCCTGCATGCTTATTCAGTGCTGCAGGCACTGGACTTACACCTACAATGAGCCCGGTGCCCTTCGGGCCCTGGCGGGCACTGCAGTTCTCTTGCCAGCTGTGTAAGTCAGGTGTGGGGCTGCCCCTGGTCACCTTTGACATCTGCCTCACCTTCAGCGGCTCTACAGCCACCTCTCCTGCCCGGCCCATACCACCGCCAAGATAACAGATAATCAGAGTTGGAAGGAACCTTGTACGTCATCTAGTCCAACCCCCCACCCAAGCG
>BHFT01011785.1:0-14250 GCA_004320025.1 Laticauda laticaudata
ATAAAGAGAAGGACCAGGGGAGACATGATAGTAGTGTTCCAATATTTGAGGGGCTGCCACAGAAAGGAAGGGGTCAAGCTACTTTCCAAAGCACCCGAAGGCCAGAAAAGGAATAATGGATGGAAACTGAACAAGGAGAGATTTAACTTGGAAATTAGGAGAAACTTTCTGGCACAGCAATCAACCAATGGAACATCTTGCCCTCAGAAGTTGTGGCAGATTCATCACTTGAGACTTTCAAGAAGAGATTGGACTGACATCTGTCAGAAATGGTGTAGGGTCTCCCGTTTGGGCAGTGGGGGGTTGGACTAGATGATCTACAATGTCCCTTCCAACTATGATTATCTGTTATCTGTTATCGGAGTCAGGTAGAATATTCCAGACATCGACCACTCTGTTGCTAGGCCTGTTCACCATTGAAGTGGACAAGGAAGCCATGAACCTTTTGAGCAAAGGGTTTTAATTGTTTAACTTTGGGGAAAGCAGATATGTGCATGTATCTAGAAGCACTGTTTTTGAATGTGGTTGAGTTATTGCTAATTCCTATGGCAGCTTTACATTTTAATGTCTATTAAGAAGTCTTCCTCAGACAAGCTATGCAAACATGTCAAAACAATTTGCAAAAATAGTTCAGAGTCTAATACATGTGCTAGCTCAGAGTAGCATAGTGTCTAAGCCAGCTAATCTCTAGCTGTATGTCAGTTTATTGTTAATTGATCTCATATATTCTTAATTTTGCAGAATAATTACAGAGAAATTTGTGCTATGGCATGTTCCTTATGAGGAAGTGAGAAGGATTAACCCCATTCCCCTTTTCAAATTTGATCAGAAGTATTAATAGATTGGATCTGCCTGTTCTTTTTATAATCTTGTAGAAGAGGACAACCCAGCTTTCTCTAGGATGTTGTTAACACCTGTAAAAAAAATCTACAATAATTAAAAATATAATAGTTTCATAGGTTTTAGTTCCTTTGTTATAAACCTTGGGCAAGAAAGGTGAAATAAGTTAACACAGTTCTCGGATCTTTAGTATCAAATGCTTTGACCCTGATAAACACTTTCATCCTGAACTAAAGAAAATTTCAATTACTTCTAGATGAAAAGGAAGAAGAAGGAAAAAAAAAAACAAAGCAATGTTGGGGAACATTGCTCAGATTCAATATTCTTGCACAAAAGGAAAAATGAATGCCAAACAATGTAAAAGGCTCATCAGTAGGACAAATCTGAGAGAAGCGACTTCCCTTGTGTCATTCTTCACACAACCGCAGAAGAGGTTAGAAAAGGCACACTTGGAGGCTATGCATCAGAATTAATCAACCACATGGTGAGAAGCAGGATGGCCCCTGAAAAACAGAAAAAAAAAATAAGAGTGAGGAAAAGGAAAGTTATAGGAAGGCAATGTCAAAGCTGAAAATGGTCCAATTTTGCATTGTACGTAATACTTGAAAATAGAGAATTTGGCTGGGCTTGGAGTACAAAGCTAGTCATAATTTGCTTTGTTTTGGAAAGCTGGTCTATTATAAGTTTCAGTAACATTTGACGAAAGTGAATTTACTTCAGGTTTTATCTTCTCTTTCAGTTGTCCAGGGCTGTGATGGTGCCATCCGCAGTACCAGGGAGTTGGGGTAAGTTAAAATTTCATTTTCTGAGTAATCCTCAATATAGATGAGGCAATCTATTTTCTTCTCACTAAGAAGATTCAACAATGCAAAAATATTCCATATGATGTTTCAAAGAAAAAAGTTATGTCTAAAGGCCTGGTACCTTTGCACTTACAGATGCAAAGAGGATGTAAACGTTAAAAAAAGCCTGCCATCCGTTGGAAAACGCTATGCATCCGTTGTGTACTCACTGTATATGTGTTTCATACGCTCTATCTGTCGAGCATCCGTCCACTGCGATTTCATCCACACAAGAAGTTTTGAGCTGCACAAAACTTTGTGAACGGATGAACTTTCCGCCACGTACGATGTACATCCGCCGACATATACGGGCAACAAACGCTTCTATGTCCATTATCATCTGCTTAAACATCCGCTGTTATCCTCTCTGCAATCCTCTGGCCATCCCGCCTCAACTCACATCCTGCTGCAGCTTGAAAACGGAAAAAGGGGAGGAAACGAAAGGTACACGGAACGTTCTACACAGCGTTATAGCACAGAAATTAGAAAAGGATGTAAGCATATGCATCTCGTATATAAAGTATTAAAAATGGACAAAATGTTTGTATCTGGGAATGTATCTCAAGTTTAGGATGTCCTGGGAGTAGTGTCTAAGAGATGTTAGAAGGACACCTAGGTACAACTGATTATTTTCTATAAAAAAGGAGGAAGAAAATCATCTTAGGGATCGCTGGGATGGTGGACCATTACAGTCCCACAACTATCCTTATCTATCCCACAGCAAAGGCTTAACATTTTTGTTCAAAGTTTTCACCCAACACATTTATCAATAAAAAAATGAACCAAACTGTAAACTAAGTGTGTTAAGCAAAATAACTTTATTAACTTTCTTAAGATAAACTTTATGACCAAGTAAAGTGTCTTAAGCAAAGATAAACTGAAACAAGGTAAACCAACTCAGTCTCTGACACTATTCTCAGTCACTCTGAGTCATGTCCATGACTGCTCAGCTGTTAAGCGGGCAAGACGTGAGGGTTGCGCTGTGGCTTTGCAGGCTGCGTTCTGAGCACCATTGGGGTGCTTAGGCCCCGATGGGTACAACAGGTGGTTGGGTGTGCGTGTGCAGGAAAGCTATCCCGAGAAGCTGATCAAGTCCTGTGAGGTTGAGAGCCTTCATCAAGGATTTTGAGATGTCCAAGGCCAATACTGAGACAGATTGTCCATTGACGGGCCTTGGCTATGTGACGTGCGAGGAAGGGTTGGGAGGAGTGTAGTGGGGCTATCTCGGTCTGCAGCTGGTGTGATGAACTGCATCTGTGCGTGTCCGATGACCTGGCCTGGACCTGGAAGTTCTGCCTTCTGCCTGTGGGCAAGTTCTGGAGCTAGTGTAGGGCCTTGGTAGTGAGGGGCTGTTGAAGCCATGGAAGGGCTTGTGACATTCGCCTGGGGTGGAGGAGCAGAGCTGGACTGGCGTAGGAGCAGCTTCAGCTGGCTGGAGGGTGTTGCAGAAGTGCTTGCTGATCTTCTGGCTCATCACCTGGTACTTGGCCGTCGGGCAGGTCCCTGTGGGACGAGGTCTGGCTCACTAGGTGATGAAGGTTTCCGGCCCAGAGGGATGCTCTTTCCATGAGACAGCTCGCACGAGAGAAGCTGTCTGTGCTTGGTCTTCATTGTATCCCTAGATCTCCCACAAGCACACTGCGCCTGGCTCGTCCTGCAAAGTCTTGCGCTGCTCCTCTGGCGGCTAGTGGGGTGGAGGGTGTGGTGTGGCCTCTGGTGGCTGCGTGCTGCTTCCTCCATTTTGTGACAGCAGGGCGTCATCCTCCCATGGGATCCTCCAAGTCCGCCAGCATGGGGAGTGCAGCTGTCGGGGGGGTTCTGCTGTGGGGCCCTCTGAAGACACCTGCCTGAACAGTGGTAGCTTGGCTCCTGCGCTGGAAAGAGGACTGGGCTGTCTGTGGGCTGTCTGAGGAGAGGGGTCTCAGAGGGCTGCCGCCTCCGGTGGTGGAATCTTCCAACCCTCCAGGAAATTGCACTTGGCCATGACATACATCTCCATTGGTCAGTGAGCCTTGACAGGGCTTCAGGGGGCTTCAGCAGGCAGGGCCTTCAGGGGATTCAGCAGCAGGGCCTTCAAGGGCTTCAGCAAGCAGGCCTTCAGCAGCAAGGGCTTTGAGGCCTTGGGTGGCCTGGTCCACCACAGCAAGCAAGCAGCAGCATCTTCAGACAGCCAGTGCCCAGGGAGGTGGGATGCTAGGTTCTGCCTTCTTCACCTTGCCACGGGCTGAACGAGTAGGCACAGGCTTCCTTTTTCTTACCTGACTGACAACCATGGTGTTTTCCTGCAACAGATGTATGTGGCAGCACGTCTTTCCCCTTGTATGCGTGACTACGTGATGCTAACATCCGTTTATATCAGTGCGAGGCTGACGCAATCATACTCCCCTGCATTGGCAGTGAATGCTTTGAATCCGATTATACATCCGCTGCGGCCTCCCCTTTGTTTTCCTATAGGTGTCCAGTGATGCATCCGCTTCATCTGCTTTGCATCCGCCTTCTTCCGCTATGTGTCTGCTTGAAATTCTCTTCCCCGGAACCCCTTCAGAGGTGTCCATCTGCTTACATCCGCTTTCATCTGCTAGGCTTCTTATGAACATCCATTTAACATCCCGCTAGCATAGTTCCCACATTCCGTTCTTTTCTGTTCTTTTCCATTCTGTTTATGCAAATTTTCAACCACTTTTGGGAGCGGATGACAACGGATCGGAGCCACCCCTGAAATTTTGCTACACCGCTGTGTCCTTTATAGATAACGTTTTGCTTCCTGTCTGCCCAGTGGGACCGGGCCTTTAAGAGTTGGTTGCAAAGGGAAACACATAGCTTATCCCAACTACTTCAGGATCACCATCTAAAATTACTGCAACGAGACAAGATATGGGGTGCTCATATTTCAACACCTGGTCAAAGGGTTCCAGCAGAAGATTATACTAACCTGAGGACATTTCTCAGAAACAACAAACTGGAATGAGAAATTACTGGTGACCTTCTACCATGCACATAGAGAGGTATCTAAACTTACTGCACCTCTGTTATGATTGCCAATGCACAGGGCAGATAGGAAAGCACTCCAGAGGGTTAACATGCATTGCCCAGAAGATCATTGGTTGCCCTCTCCCTCTTTGGAGAGCTTTAAAGCTCATGCTGCCTTAAAGCCCCTGTCACACTGGCACCAATGATGGAAAGAGATGTAAAATGGAGAAAAACACTTGCCATCCGTGGTGAATTGGGATGCTTTCGTTCTGTACTCACTGCCTCCATTTTGCTTCCTCTCTATCCATCCAGCATCCGTCCCTATTACGGTTTCATCCGCCTCAGCAGGGTTTGAGCTGCCTCAAAAATCTTTTGAACGGAAAATGTATCCAATGCATCCATTCAAATCTCGCTAGGCCATATGGGGACATACCGTTCTGCATCCGTAGCTATCCGCTATATCTGCTGAGGCATCGTTCCGATGCACAACTCGCATCTGCTTCGGACACAGGGAGGAAGCCGGAACGGACGCGGAACGGACGCGCAGCCGTTAGTAGCGCAATGGGAAAAACCCGGAGGGGAGAAAGGTATGAAAAGGGATGCAGCTTCACAAAACAAAGCATTTAAAAGAGAACAAAACGTTTCGCAGAGCGGCGACCTATCTCGGATTATTAAAGGATGTCTAAAGGATGCCTAGATGAATGCAAAAGGATATAATAAGGGGAAAAAACCTATATTGCCCTATAAAAAAGGGGAGCAACTCACCTGCATCTCACTTTCAGACCACAGCCCTGCTGTGCAGACTCTGCAGCCTTCATCTGACTTTCCTCTTCCACAGCATCCAGTCTTGTCCAACCATGGATCGTAACAAACTCCTTTTTGGTAGCCACCACCTTCTGCACAGTGCGAAGCCAATCTACAGGCTCTGTGAAACTCTAACTACGGGAAGAAAGGAGGCGGCCAAGAGGTCTGGGTCCAAGATAGATCAGGAGAAGAGCAGAGTACGGACTGTTACAACAAGCTGATGGTGGAGCTAACAGAACATGAACACAACTCGGTGCATTCAGAAACTCATGAGGAATGCCTCCAGCCCATGTTTGACGAAGTTGGCAGCAGCGACACCCCAGGTTACCAAGCAGAGCACCAACTTCCGGCCCACATGGACCTGGGCTAAAAGGTGGCACTGAACTCTGTGGCCACCTGGCTCAGGGACCACCTACAGGAGCATGGGCAGTACGGCTTGGAGGGTGCCACACGAACACCATCAGCCATTGTGCGTCAGAGAAGTGGTGCAGGCCATCATCGAGAATACCTGGAGGAACTCCTCCAGTGCCCCTCCACTGAAGAAAGGATGGAAGAAAGTTGTAGGAGCATGAGGTATCAGACATGGAATTTCCCCCACACGCGTTGGAGCGGATAGATGGGAAGCACGTGGCCTGCAAAGCACCACCCATGTCGGCTCCACTTAATTTCAACCTACAAGGGCTTTTCAGATCGTTCCTCTTCGCCATGGTCAATGCTGACTTACAAGTTCATGTACATCGATGGCTCTAGGCAAAGCCTCCTGTTCAGATGCCCCAAGGGATACAAGACGAAGTGACCTCAAGGAGGGGCTGGAACGCAACCTCATCCATGGCTTCCCAGATCCAGACCCCCTGCCAACGACACGCCAAGACTGCTGCCCTACTTTCATTGTGCGGAGATGACGCCTTTCTCCCTCAGAACCTACCTCCATGAAGCCCTACACTTCCAGACTCATCACCCGTGAAGAGAGATCTTCAACTACAGGCTGTCCAGGGCAAGGCGGAGTGGTGGAGAACTCCTTGGCATCCTGGGCCAAACAGGTGTCCCAGGTACTTCTCACCTACCATGCAGCATCGCCCAGAGACCATGAGGAGGATCATAAAGCTTGCGCATCCTGCACAAGCTCATTGCGCCACCGCTACCCAGTCTTGCAGAACAGGCTCGTGGACCTCCTAGCAAGGCAATGGGGGATATGAGCCTGGGAATGGAGGCAAGGGCGAAACCTGATAGACAACTGAGATGTGCAAGCCCCAATCAGAGCCTCATGTGAAAGGGAAGAAAGCGCGCAACCTTCCTGAAAACACTGGAGCAGTGGAGTGGCAAGACAGGATGACAGATGAATTAATGGATGCTTCCTTCAAGCCTGTCTCATCACACCGATGAAGATTGGGACCCATGTATGTTGGGTGGCCTACAATGACAGGGCATTTAATAAAAGAGTTGTTGTTTATGTTAGATTATGTGTGGATCAATGCTAACGTTAGTATGATATTGAAGGGCCATAGGTGTGGTCCCTGGGAGGGTGGACCAACAGTTCGCCACTATGTTTGGCACTGGGAGGTTTATTTTCTTATCCACAGCTATTACCCATCCCAAAGGTTACCCTGCCCACCCCAACTGCTATCCTTACCCATCCCACAGCTTTACCCATCCCTAAGGTATCCCGCCCACCCGCACTGCTATCCTTACCCATTGCACAGTATTACCCATTCCCAAAGGTATCCCTGCCCCCCCACTGCTATCCTTTACCCATATTGCACAGCTATTACCCATATCAACAGGTATCCCTGCCCACCCACTGCTTATCTTTAAACCCATCCACAGCATGCAAAGGCTTAAACCATGTCTTCTAAAAAGTTTCCACCAAGGACTTTACTTAATAAAATAAATGCAGGCAAGTGTGTGAAGGCAAAGATTAAACTTTATGAGTACAAGGCATGTAAAAGAAAAATGACCCAAGTCCAAGTGTCCAACATAAACGACTACAGGTAGCACCCCAGTCTCTGCACTCCTCTTGTCACATGGGAGGTGTGGCCCAGTCTCAGGGGTGAAGGAGTCCAGGTGGTGTGGAGTGGCCTGCTGCTGGAGTGCTGTCGAAGCACCACTGGGGTGCCCTGGGCCCCGAGAGGACCAAACAGGGACGTTGTGTTAGGAAGCTCTCGGACAGTCTTGGTTCAGCCCCGCTGATGTTGAGAGCTCCTTCCTCCATTGCCATGGGGTTTCAAGCCGCAGTACCGATGACAGATGTACTGAGGCTGGCTTGGGCTGTGGGGTGGAGGAAAGGAAGCTGTGGTATGTGGGGTTGTCTGGTGCGCAGTTGGGCTGAGGACCTTGGCCGTTTGGTAAGGCATCATGTGCGTTGGGTGGCTCGCTGTCGTCGTTGGCATCATTGCGTGTGGGCCGCATCAGTGGCATCAGTGGAACCGGTGCAACGCGGTTGTCGCTGATGGACTCTGTGGCTGGACTGGGAAGGCTGCTGCCTGTGCTGCTGGACCTCCTGATAGCATACCCTGGTAGGTGAGGCCTGTGGAAGCCTTGGAATGGGAGGCGAGCATCACCTGGGGTGGAGCGTGCAGACCTGGAGCTGGGTGGGAGCAGGTGTCCTCTGGTCTGGAGGGTTGTGAAGCAGCTCTGGTGATCCGGTCCTTCACCAACCTGGTTACTGGGGTTGTGCCATTGTCCCTGAGGGGTCCTGGTGACATAGGTGAGGAAGGGCTGTGGTTGGAGGATGCAGGATCAGTGTGGACCAGCTGAGAAGAGGAGATTTGACGCTGCTCCTGCATTGGTGTCCTCTTATCTCCAGCAAGGACAGTGCTGGCGTCTGCCCCTCCGGTTTTGCTCTCTGCTTTTCTGTGGAGGGTGAGCGTGGGGTGGATGCAGGTTGAAGCCTGTGGTGGAAGTGCCGTCTCCTTTCTCCCACTGCACCAAGGAGTCCTCCACGCGCTCCACCACAGTTAAAACACCTGTCCGCGGGTTTTTCCGCCGTGGCACGCATCCAAACAGACACCTGCCCGGAGACAGGAAACCTGACTCTCGGCCGGAAGAGGACTGGCTCTCAGCCAGGGCTGCTCAGAGAGAGGGTCTGAGAGGGGCTGCGCTGCTGCTGCCTCCTCGGTGGCGGATTCTCACCCTCCAGGAAGCTGCACCCTGGCCATGACATAGGTCTCCTCTGTCCGTCAGCTGAACCGTGGCCTGCCCAGTTTGTAGGTGCCACCTTCCCGTACCAGGTGTGCATATATTTCCACCAGCCGAGGAGCACCTCCAATATGGAGCCCAAGACTCTCCCGCCCTCTCTCTCCAAGCAGCCTGCTTCCTTTTTGGTGTCCCTGTACAGCGGGTGTCCCCTTCCCGCCACAGATAGTCATCTCCTCTTCACCCTTCCATCACCCTCATCCTCGTGTTTCCCTCAATGGAGTATTGCCTCCTCTCCCGTTTCCCGCATATGCCTCTTCCTCCTTTGGCAGGCACCACGATTATGAAGCCCTCATTCTGAGGGGCTTCCAGTTTTGTAAGAGGCGGCTCCTTCCACACCAGCAGGCAGCAGCAGCAGCATCAACCAGCAGGATTATAATCAGCAGCAGCAGCAGCAACCAGCAGGATATCTTCATCATTCATCAATCATCAGCAGCAGCCAGCAGCGAGCAAGGACTAGGAGGCAACGAGCAGGATCGGAGCACAAGCAGGACCAGGAGCACGAGCAGGGACCAGGACACAAGGCAGGACAGGAGCACGCGTAACGAGCAAGACCAGGAAGCACGAGCATTACGAGCAGTATGAGCAAGTCCAGGAGCACGAGCCAGAACGAGCAGGACCAGCAAGGACGAGGAGCAGCTTCAACAGAGTAAGCACCAAGCAGAACCACCACCTGTCAGGAAGCAGTCCTCAGCAGAGTAAGCACAGCAGAAGCACCACCGCCAGAAGCAGCCATCAGGCAGAGTAAGCACCAGCGAAGCACCCACCGCCAAGAGCAGCCTCAGCAGAGTAAGCACCTAAGCAGAAATCACACAACCACCAGAATTGCATCATCATCAGCTCCTCCAGAAGCAGAAGCAGCAGAAAGCCCCAGCCGCAGAAGAGCAAGCCCGTGTCTACAGAAAGGCCCAGCAGAAAGCAGAGTGAGGGCCAGGGGGCGGGAGAGAGGTGGCCCTGTCCCTCTGCAGGGCTGGCAGCAGATGGGCTGAGCGCTTCCTCTTTTCCTCATGTTTTGTTGGGGTTGCTGGCTGGCAGGGGAGGCTTGGCAGGAAGGCCGGCAGGCAGGCGAGCACCAAGGCTGGCAGGGAGGCAGGACACCAAGGCAGGCCAGCAAGGCTTTGCAAGGCAAGGCAGGCAACAAGGCTGGCAGGGAGGCAGGCACCAAGGCAGGCAGCAAGGCTGGCAGGATAGCAGGCATCAAGGCAGGCAGGCAAGGCACCTCAATGCGTCTAGGCAGCAGGTCTTTCCTCTGAATGGTGACCTGCCTTCCAAGTTGCTTCCCTTTAATCCATGGGGCCTGATGCCAATAAATCCCCGCATGCGCATTAACGCCAGGCATCCGCTAGGCTTCGCTGTGCATCCGCTAGGCTTATCGCTCATGCATCCGCTTCAATCCGTTGTGCATCCGCTGTGCATTCCGCTTTCATCCGCTCGGCGTCTGCTCTGCATCCGCATGTATTCCATTCCGTGTCCGCATTTGCTTGAGGTCCCACCGGAAGCCTAGCGGATGTGCCATCCGCTCCATCCGCTTCCATCCCAGGCTTCCACTCTGCATCCGTTTCATCCGCCCTGCGTCTTCCCCCGTCCGTTCCCTTTCCCTGTTTATCCACTTTGGTTATGCAAATTTTCGCCCCTTTTGAGAGCGCTGATAACAACGGATGGAACATTTCTCATCCGCTGTGTCCTTTTTACAAACGTTTTTGCATCCGTTAGGCAGTGGTGAAGGGCCTTAAGAGAAAGTTTCAAAACATTCTCAAAGAATCCATTCTCATTTCTGGAATACCCTTTTTTGAAACTATTTACCATGGCAGATGAACAGGATTAATAAAAACAAGGACAAATAGGCTGAAAAACAGCTTCTATCCCATGGCAGTAGCTCTTTTGAATTCTGCTGTATAGTGCAGTGTTGGTGCACTGGTGTCGGGGGTTTCAATTCAATGTATGGAGGATGAAGGATGTGTATTTGTATTTTATTTTCAATGTGCACTGAGGATGGTGCTTGATTTCATTGTACAAGGTGCAATGACAGTAAAGTAAACTAAAGGGGATGGACTAGAAGAACTTACAGTTCCATACTTATAACTCAGATACAATTGGTTCATGGTAGTGGAACTATTTATCTATTATCTTTATTCATTTTAGAAAATAAGAGCGGGCTGCTTTTAACATTTGGAATTTCCAGTCTTGGAAATTTTCTGTCATTGATTCTCACGTGGGTGGCATTCCTCAAGATAGAGTTGGTGTACAATTTGGAGGTTGTCTCAGTTCCTCATAGAGGAGGAAATGGAATCTGTGACCATGAAGATCTTTGCACAAATGCATCTTGTGTGCCTCTTCCTGAATCAGTCAATCATGATTTAATCATCTCTCATTTGTGTTATTGCAGTGCACTCTATGTCCTCGAACAGCACTTGGGAAATACCATACAAGAATACAACCATGATACATTCACATAATACCGTTGCTTCACTGAGTCGCAGGAGATCTTTGAGAACACAGGATCTAAAGCCAAACATGGCCCAGAGCAAGTTATTTATAAGACTGTCTCAAATTGTTATTCCATCAAATCTTGCAGAGTAACCATGGTTTACTTTTGTGAAACAATGTCTTCTAGTGCAGCACAGGAGACATGTTGTCTCTGTCACTGAACCTACCCTAGGGAAGAGTCTTCTTACTGAGAGTCAGGTGGCCCTGACCCTCTTAACCTTCTCTAGAGTCTTGAAGATCTAGATTTTTGTTCAAACATTCAGCCAAGATGTTAACTGAGCTGAAGGTGCTCAAGTTGGTTGGGTTTTTTTTAAAGATTATTAGGCATTTAAGTCACATTGCATTGCTTAAGTATATTTGGAGGCTACATCCACTTGAAAGCTTGTGTGAATCTCAATGTGACCAAAGTTAAATAAATTGGTCTATGATTCAGGATAATGTATGAACCCAGCTAGGAAGATTGTACAATATTGCTATCCTTTCTGCTTTTTCTTAGTTCAACATTAAATCTTTCTTAAACTGTTTATTTGCAAGATAGAAATCTCTTTAATTTGCTTATTATTTTACCACCCTAAGCTTTGTTCTCCTCAAATTAATTGGTTCCCCCCCCATTCAAAATAAAGATGCATTTGAATTCAAATTTGGAGAAATTTTTGAATACAGAAGAAATTTTTGATGTCCTAGCTGAGCCTACATCCCTAATATTCCTTGCTGCTTTCACATTCTTAAGTAAACAAGATCAGATGTTGAGCCCAGATGGGTTCTGAGCCCAACAGGTTCAGCTATGTGCTGCTACCTGATGAGACATTTCCAGATGTTTCAGTGGAAGCAACACAGCATAGACGGGTGGAGTTGGGAGGAAAAAAAATCCATTAATAATGGCCTAACTGGAATATTTAGCAGCTGCTGATCATTCTAAACCCAGGGCTTCTAAAGGAAAGTGGAAATTGCCTCATTGTTTAAGCAAAGTATAACCATGATTTTAGCTGTGCTGCTAATATGAAAGTGATATTTATAACATAGGTTTATCCCCAGGCTGAGATTAACTCACCAAAACAGGGGTTTTTTTTTAAATTCACGTTTCAACTTTAAAAGGAAAAACCCTGCATGGACAGTCTGGTTCTTGGAGTTGAAGACAATCATGCTCTCCCTATTTCCTTCTGTCCTGCTCTTTTACAAGCCGCCAAGTTTGCATCTGAAAAAGACCTAATATCAATTGCAAGAGGAAACAGGCAGGAGCTCTTGGCACAGTAAGCAAAAAAATTGCAAGAGATCACCATGGCAGCAACATGATTGAACAAAAAGACTCTCAGTCATCCATATTATCTATTTTTTCTCTGGCATAATTTCTTGCTATCCTTAGCCTAAATAAGCCAGCCATAGTAATGCCTACTCTGCAAACCATCAGCAACTCTTTTGGTTGTGTTAACTATACACATAATGCATCTCATAATATTGTCCTCTGGGCTCCGTTCTTGACCTGAGCTTGATGCATCCCAAAATATGAGCAGAATTGAGCACACCAAAGTGTCCATACTCCATCATTATGGAAGGAAGCAGTAGGGTGGGACTGCCAAGTACTGTAATTGTGCACTTGCTCATTTCTGGAGCTCTGCCAGACAGAACTTCTTGGAAGAAACTCAAACTCATAGTGCAAAAAAATCAAAATGCTTGAATCTCCACTTGATCACTTAAAATATTTTTGTTACATATTAGCATACTCCAAATACTCTATTCCCATTGGTCCACAAACACTTGAATCTGATTGATGTTCTACTCGATGGTGATTGGCCAAAAATAGCTAGCCTATTGGTGGCTAGGCCACCTCAGTGGCAGGACAATCAAGGAGCCATCATTGGCCATGAGCCGCGAGCAGCCTCTCTATAAAAAGGGCTGCCGCAGCTCCTGGCTCAGATGGAATTTAAGAACTAAATAAAAGAGCTGAAGTTACGCTGGTCTTGAGTCTCATTCTTTGTGAACACAACAATGGCGACGAGGATGGGATTCTGAGACAAGGAGACCAATTGAGCATGTGGCAACAAGAACCGAGCAGATGAAATGGCCATAACCAACTCGCCACCCGCACCATTCAATCCAGTGACGGAGGACTGGGAATCATACATCGACAGATTCCTCATTTTCCTGGAAAGCAACGACTTGCAAGGAATCTCCGACAATCGAAAGAGAGCCATGTTCCTGATGCACTGTGGGCCCACAGTATTCAAGATGGCCAAGGCATTAGCTAAACCGGAGGATGTGAAGCAGATGGCCTGGCCAGATTTGGAAAAATTACTGAAGGCTCACTACACACCGGCCGTCTCCAGCCTTATTTGGAGACACGAGTTCTACAAACGGGACCAGAGAGAAGGTGGGAGCATTGCAGACTTCGTAGCGGCTCTCAGGGACATTGGAGGGGAATGCCAGTTCCTCAACATGGATGAAGCCATGAGGGATCATGTGGTCCTTGGTCTAAGAGATCTCACCCTGCAAAGCTGACTGCTAACTCAACCAAAAATTACAGTCACTGAGGCTATCGCTAAGGCCATGGCAGCTGAAGCAGCGAAAAAATCAGCAACCAAAATGCAACAAATGAATGCGACAACACCAAAAACACTGGCAGAAACAAGCCAAATTCCAGGGAAAATGTCAGAGAACACACACAAGACCATCACATACTATGCGGATAGCGAACCGTTGTCCGAGATTGATGATGATGAAGAGGAGATCCACAGACTCCAGGCTGAACAAAATAGACGGGAGAAGAAAGGATGTAAGTCAGGGTTCCAGTGCGCCGGGTGCGGAGGAGACCACCCCCATTCCGAGTGCCGTTTCCTAGATGCTATGTGCCGGTGTTGCGAGAGACAGGGACACATAGCAAGAGTCTGCCGAAACTGTAAGAGCTACAGCCCCCAACGTAGAGACAACACACTACCAAGGATAAAAGAAAGACAAACATGGAGCCGTGAGAGTTGAGAAAGCAAAGGCAAGCGGCTAAACGAAAACTACAGAAAAGAAGAAACACACCAAACTCTTACTATCGGTCATTCAAACGCAACCAATGGCCGAAAAGTACATGTGGCAGTCAGGATCGAGGGCCAAGAATGTGAGATGGAGG
>BHFT01011786.1:0-10793 GCA_004320025.1 Laticauda laticaudata
CGTTTCTAAAAATCAATAAAAAAATTTCAAAAAAAAAAAGAACAACAATTTACAAACAAGACAAGAACAGTATAATATTATATGAAAACCATAATACAATGCATAAAACTCATAGATGAGTCGATCTCATTCATTAAAACCATCAATATGGCTACTGTAGCCACTGCAGCTCACGACCAGGTCCCCATGTCTGTTGACAAATCTACGTTTTGATGGACTTGCAAAAAGCTGGAAAGGTCACGGCCAATCTCATTTCCAGGAAATAAAGATGTAAATATAGTATAGATAGTCTTTGATTTACAGCAATTCATTCAAAGTTACAGTACCAGTGACTTATGACCATTTTCACACATATGACTTTTGCTGTACTCTTAGCACTTAGACTTATATACTACTTCATAGTGCTTCATAGTCCTCTCTCAGTGGTTTACAGAGGCAGCATATNGAGGCAGCATATTTTCCCCAACAATCTGGGTCCTCATTTTACCCACCTTGGAAGGATGGAAGGCTGAGTCAACCTTGAGCTGTTGAGACTCGAACTGTCAAACTGCTGGCAGCCCATCAGTCAGCAGAATTAGTCTGCAGTACTACATTCTTACCACTGCACCATGACTCCTTACAGTCATGTGATCAAAATTTGGACACTTGGTAACTGTCTCACATTTATGATGATTACAGTATCCCTGGGTCATGTGATTGTATTTTGTGACTTCCTGACATGCAAAGTCAATGGGGAAGCCAGATTCACTGAACAACTGTGTTACTAACTTAACAACTGCAGTGACTCACTTAACAACTGTGGCAAGAAAGGTGGGGCAAAACTTACTGAACAAATGTCTTGCTTAGTAACATAAATGTTGAGTCAACTGTAGTTGTAAGTCAAGGACTACCTCTATTTCCATTTAAATTTCCTCAACATTACGAGCCTTATTGACTAAATATATTTTCTTAATTTTATTTTCAAGTGGCAAGCTTTTCAGTGGGAATACTACTTTTGGTTTCAACACACATTTCAGAGGTGGCAGCATGGGCTTTTTTCAACATATGATAACAAATCTGTATTCTGAATGTTAATAGGTAATGTTAAAGATCATGAGTTAATGAGGGAAAGGAAAGGAAAGTAGATATGTATCTACAAGACTGAGAAAAGTCTATTGGTAAAAAGTTGAGTTGATGAATATGTGCAAGGAAGTAAATATTAAGTCAAAATTAAGTCAAAATTATAAATTGGTGCTATTTGGACTGTTTACGGATGCTATGTAGAATGTTATAGGTGTGTACACACGCACACACATACATACACACATATGCAGCATAACAAAATTGACAAAAGTGTATGTGTGTATACATATGCATATACACACATACACACACACATATACATATACAAATACCCATATACAATCTATATGTGTATATATAGATTGTATATGTATTTATATACATATACACATGTATATGTATTTGTATACAAATACACTCTTGTCAATTTTGTTATGCTGCAGCCTGATTCTACAGTTCTTGAAATTCATTTTTTTCTCATTAATCTACAGCATCCTATAATGACAAAGTGAAAACTTTTTTTAGAAACCACGATATATCTTCAATCCCAACAAGAATAACCCTTGTAAAATTACAATATTATATATATATATGTGCTGTTTAGCTTCCTTCGGGTATTATCCCACGTCATTGTAGTTCGTTGATGTAAAGTTGTAGCAACGTTCAGCAGAATCTCAACATCACAACATCAACTTGCAATGCACATAAAACCCTAGCCACTATAGAAAACCCCAGCCACAGAATCATCAGAGAAGCCATAGAGATTGAAAAAACCTAAAGCATGAATAGAAGAGATGATTCCACCAGACTGTCAATCATTTGGAAGCCTGCACTCTTCAAATAGAAAGATTCTCCATACCCACAAGCCAGGCAAACACCTGGGCACAAACAGACTCCCTCTGATAGCTCCAACTCAAACACCCCCCCCACAGGCACCCAGGTGAAAACCCAGCCTTGCTAATGAATAGCACCTTGCTAATGAAGAGCAGCGCGTCCTTTCACACGGCAGCCAAGCTGCACTGAAAGCCCTCCAACACAAGAACAGCAGTGTTGCCAGCCAATCAAAGCCACAAAACAGACAGAAGAAACCAGAAACACCAATCAATCAAACTCCAAGTCCAATGAAACACAGACCCAGGCTCCTAGCCAATTAAGAATGGACCAGTCTCAAATTTAAAACCAGGAGCTGTGAGACCCACATTCCATACAGAAGCCTGATGATGGCCAGATGAGATTCTGCTGAAACGTGCTACAACTTTAACAGAACTACAATGACGTGGGATAAAACCCGAAGGAAGCTAAACAGCACACATGTAAGTACCGCCGAAAGCCTTAAGAAAACCATATATATATATATATATATATATATATATATATATATATAATATAGATAATTACATAGATAGATAGATAGATAGATAGATAGATAGATAGATAGATAGATAGATAGATAGATCGATAGATAGATAGATAGAGAGAAATGCTTCCTAAACCCAACTGAGAACCAGCAAATGAGATAAAGAAGTGTAAAAGTTCAAAGAAGCAGAGAAAATACAGGGAAATTTTGATGGAAATTTTAAAAAATGATTTGGAAGTGGATGAAGAGGTCTAAAGAAGGAGCCCCTTGAAGAATGACGACGTGCCCATGCTATATACATGTACACTGTCTCCTTGACACCCCAGGATTTCTCTCCAAAAGTAAGACACTCTCTTCTGCCGCCATTCTTTCAGGCAGCAGCATTTGTGGTAAACCTGTCTCTTTCTATCTCTTCTCCTCTGCGAGGGGCGAATCTCCCAAAGCATTCACCAGCTGAATAGCTTTGCAGAACAATTAATGTTTCATTTAGTGGAGACAAATGAGGCTCTTTTGGAATAAATCTTGGATATGCTCAATTTACTCCTGAGCTGTTTGAAAAAGAGAGCTGTAGCTTCACGAAGAATGATAAAGATTTCTTGGCACCAGGACCCACTAATGTAATTCAGCAGAGCCCCTCTTGTGAAATCAATCACGCACACGTGGGGTGTGAATGCACACACATGTACACTCCCTTGGCTAGAGCAAATTGGTCAGGGATCAATTTGGTAAGTAGGATTCTATGCAGGATCTGCGCCCCAAAGCAAACAAACAAAAACAAAATAACCATGTGATTTCTGTCTCTTGTAAAAGAAAGAAAATCTTATGGGAAATAAGGTCATGATATGTAGGTAGTCCTCGGCTTACCACACTTCACTTAGCAATCATTCAAAGTCACAACAGCACTGAATAGAGCGACTTACAAACAATCCTGGCACACATGATGGTCATAGCTTCTCCACGGTCATATGATCAAAATTTGAGTGCTTGGCAATCAGCATGTAGTTACAATGGTTGAAGCATCCTGAGGAGAGGGGGTGTCACATGATCACTATTTGGGACTTTTCCAGATAGCTTCTGACAAGCAAAGTCAATGGAGGAAGCCAGATTTACTTAACGACCGTAGGATTCACTTAACAATCATATAATCTGGTGTGACTTTTAACCACCCACTTTAATGCCATTTAGCTTGGTGTCCCAAAGGTGCTTTTTTTTTTTTTTTTTNCCAAGAAGTTTCTTCAGCTCTGATTGGATGGTGGGGAATGAAAGGATTTATATTCTTCACAGACACCTAGTCATTTATATTCTTCTAGAAGTCATTGAAGTCACCTAAAGGTTTCTCCTCCACACCCATTTGCACTATTCAGATGACCCTGATGACACAAATCAACCTCAATGACTTGCTAAAGAATGCAAATGACCAGCTGTCTCCAAGGAGTATAAATCAGGGGTGGGATTCTACCAGTTCCCACTTATTTGCAAGAACCAGTTGTTGACATTCTAAGCAGTTCGGAAAACCGGTTGTTAGAAGAAATTACTGGCCTAATCCTGTAAGGAAGGCAGGAAGAAAACATTCAGGTGTTGCTTACAGAAACTGCCTCTCCATTAACCCTTTTTACATTCTTGGCAGGACTAGATTTCCTGTCTCAGGAACGTCTCTGGAGGTTTTTTTCCCCTCTGATACTGGTACTTTGCTTGTATGGAGTGACCATTCAAAGTTACAATGGCACTGAAAAAAGTGACTTATGACCATTTTGCCCACTTATGACTGTTGTACAGTCATGAGAGGCCAGGCGAGGAGATGCGTGCCTTGATGTGAGTGATATTGAATTGGCTATGCCCAGCCAATAACATGACCATCAAGTGACATCCATCCAGTTACATGATCACCAAGCCATGCCCACCAACTAACCCACAGAACTGGTTGTTAAAAAATTTGAATCCCACCCCAGTATAAATCCTTCCATTCCCCACCATTCAGTCATAACTGAAGAAACTTCTTATTATGAGAAGTGAAACATCTTCAAAGAAACACCAGAAAGTCCAGTTGACTCTTGAAAAAAGCACCTTTGAGACAACCATGACCTGTATGACTGAGTACCTCCATAGACATTCAGTTTGTTGTTAAGCTTCCACACAATGCACTATTAGTTTCTTGGGATCAGGCCTCATTGCATCATCCAGAGCCTGCAGACGTAGACAAGTGAGGTTGTGATTCAAACTGTGGCCTCTGGAAGCTTCAAAAGCCTTGGCTACTGGACTTTCAACCAACACTATTACCATACAGTATGCTGGTCAGACCTGTCTTGATTCAAGCCCTACGCAAGAATGATCCGTGACTCAATCTTTAGAGTAAGATATAGTTTTACTGAAGTCAAGTGAAGTACAGCAAAGCAAAGCAAGGTCTGAGGTTCCCACACCAATTCCCAAATGAAATCCCCCTGTTTCCCATGCTTGCCTTCTCATCAGTTCTCTTGTGTCCCAGCATACTTCAACCAAATGTTTTCAAAACAGCCATCCTTGGAAACACTGGTGGTATTCATTTTTTTTTTAACTGGTTCTGTGGGTGTGGCTTGGTGGGTGTGGCTTGGTTGGCGTGACAGTGGAAGGATAATGCAAAATCTCCATTCCTACTCCACTCCTAGGGGAAGGTTACTCCAAAATCCCATTCCTTCCCACCCCACTAACCTGCTTTCCAGCTCCTTTGTCATGTGCAGGACAACAAAAGAAGACCCAGCGAATCAGCTGGGACTCGGGAGGCAGGGAATAGATGGGGGCGGGGCCAGTCAGAGGTGGTATTTGCCAGTTCTCCAAACTATTCAAAATTTCTGCTACCGGTTCTTCAGAAGCTGTCAGAACTGGCTGAATACCACCTCTGCTTGGAATGCAGCTGGCCTCTTCGTTCTGGCTGGATGTCCTTGAGGTGTTGGCTTTCATGTTCCCAACTTTCCTTCCTCTCCAACGGCATCCTTCTCCCTGGAAATTATGGCAGGCCAGCACTGAGGTAGCAAGTGGCAGAGCTGATAATACTACTATATACTAATAATACTATCAATAATAATAACATCAATAATTCAATTGAATGTTTTGCCACTGGCCCTTGGATGTAAACTTTCTTATTCTACACATACACCTTTATTAGTGTATGGCAAGGCACAACTTTTATTGGGGAAATCATGTCCTTGAAATGCATTCATATGAAACCTACTCCAATATTATAGTTAAGTATGCTGGTGCTGAAAGTCAAATGATTGTGTGGATTATTTATAGAGGGGAAAATACATTGTTACTTTCATTTCACATTATGCTCATAAGCTAAGCAATTCCATAACATCTACCTCTTTCATTGATATATCTAGAATCAAATTACTTCCAAACATTTCTCCTCATATATACAGAAATCAGCCTGTTTAGAAAGACTACAGCAGGGGTGTCAAACTCAAGTCATCACGGTGTCACATGACGTATCAGGACTTTTTTCCCCTTTGCTAAACTGGGTATGGGAGTGGCCAGCATGTGATGCATCCAGCCCACAGGCCGGGAGTTTGACAACCCTGGACTACAAGAACTTTCATCTGACATTATTATCTGCACCTCACATTTCATAAGATAATGTCTGCTATCACATATACATAGTTCTTGATTTACAACCATAAATTGAACCCAAAATTTATGTTGCTAAATGAGACAGTTGTTAAGTGAATTTTGCCCATTTTGCAACCTTTCTCGCCACAGTTGTTAAGTGAGTCTAGCTTCTCCATTGTCTTTACGTATCAGAAGGTAACAAGAAGTGATCACATGACCTCAGGACACTGCAATTGTCATAAATATGAGTCCATCACCAATCATCTGAATTTTGATCACGTGACCATAGGGATGCTGCAACAGTTATAAGTATGAAAAATGGTCATAACTCACTTTTTTCAGTGCTGTTGTAACTTTGAATGATCACTAAATGAACTACTATAAGTCAAGGACTACCTATGTCCACTAATATTTTTGGGTGGAAACACACAATCCAATCCAAAGGTCATATTTAGAACTTTAGAACTTAGAATAACTTTATTGTCATTGTAACTGTATACTAAATGGCATACTTTAAAATGAAATTTCATTGCATACCACTCTCAAAGAGTCACTACCTCCAATATACGCTACATAAACATGACTAACTAAATACATATATAAAAATACATACATACATAATTATGCATATATCCACAATTTTTATATGACACAGACAAACAGCACACTCTAGTTCTGATGTACACATTGTCAACTAAAAAATACTTCTTTGGTCTTTTTGGTTGCCAGCAGAAAGGGAGTAGGGGAAAGTAGTGCATTCCTCAAATGCTTCAGATAATTTCTAGGCAGCCGAAATGCTGTTGGCACACAAGATTATTACTGGAGAGCATGATTGATGACTCTTGGCTATGGATGTGTCCCATCTGATGTCCAGCGGGTGGGGGAAGACTTGGGTCAAGGGGGAAATGAATGATGTATCTTAGTGTCGACTGCACTCAGGTAATGCTGACATGGTCACTCCTAATAAATCATTTTTTTTTATTCTGAGAGATGCGGCTAGAGACTTATGATTTGAATGGGATGGATTTGTCGGAGTGCTGACACACATGTTACATGGCAAGAAAAACTAATCTTGCGAGTTTACCAGATGGATGGCATAGGGAACAAAACTGTTACAGAATCTGGTATCCTGCTAAGGTAGTCCATACAGCATATCCACCCCTCACTGAAATCAATGGGACTAGCATATACATACCATTGCCTCACATATACCACATGCAGTGAGCCATGTGCAGATCTGTATGTTGGGGAAACAAAACAACCACTTCATAAACACACGGCACAACATAGGAGGACAAACACATCAGGTCTAGATTCAGCAGTCCATCTGCATTTAAAAAGCAAAGGTCACTCTTTTGAAGACAACAAATTCCATATTTTTGACAGAGAGGACCACTGGGGATCAAAGAGGTCATCTTTGTCAAAATTGAACAGCCTTCTCCCAACAGAGGGGGAAGCAAATGACATCACCTATCTCCAATCTACAACACAGTCCATTCAAGAATTCCAAAAAGGCTCCACCACACCAATTTGCACCACTCACGTGACTCTGAAGACACAGACAAACCTCCAGGTGACCTTAGCAGCCTGCTAAAAGAAGGCAAATGACCAGCTGTCTGCAAGGAGTATAAATCCTTTCATTCCCCACTATCCTGTCAGAGCTGAAGAAGTTTCTTAGATGAGAAGTGAAACATCTTCAAAGAAAAAAATGAAAGCCCAGTTGCCTCTTGAAAAAAGCATCTTTGGGACAATCATGATCTGGATGACTGAGAAACTCCCAAGACATTTGCTGATCAGTCACTTCCTACTGGTAGTTGCAGTTGCTAAGTCAAATACAGAAAAGTATTCATGAACAAGTCTAAGAATTTGTGCAAAAGAGCTAACTTAAAAAGTCTCCATCCTCTGAAATACCAGGAACTGTCCTTCCCTTTGTCCTTCACACACCCACGTGATACCAACCATTTGCCTGTTTAGGAATGGCCAGCTTTAGTGCAGTTTGTCAGGACCGAAGCATTAAGTCTATTACAACCATTTTTATAATGTCTTCAGTCTTTTTGAAGTATCACCCAGGAGTTTTTTCCATCAGGCTTCAAATGATGTAATTCATCAGCCTGTTATTGATGGGGACCTGAGGAAAGTCCCATTGTGAGGTATATGGGGGACTGTGAATCTTTCGTTAGGTAATATAAATAAATCTAGTTTCGAAAGTGCTGCCTTCTTAATCATCTTTAAAACACAATGGGCTGTCACTGCAGTCCATGACTTTCCCGCACTGGAAATATGGCCAGAAAAAGAAAGCATTTCCTTGAAAAGAAGACAAAATGTGAAGGGGAAACTCATTGCCTTGAATATTATTGAAATGCATGAATATCATTTAATTGGGTACAGCCACCTGATCAGTAGTGCGATTGAAAAGTGTTTACTATCAGTTCAGTGGACGTGGCTTGGTGGGCGTGGTATAGCTTGATGGGCGTGGCTTGGTGGGCGTGGCAGGTGAATGATACTGTAAAATCTCCATTTCCTCCCCATCCTACTAACCTGCTTTCGATCTCCATTCTCCTGTGCAGGGCAATAAAAGAAGACCCAGCCGATCAGCTGGGACTCAGGAATCAGAGAATAGATGGGGGCAGGGGCAGGCAGAGGTGGTATTTGCCGGTTCACCAAACTACTCAAAATTTCTGCTATCAGTTCTCTAGAACTGGTCAGAACCTGCTGAATACCACTTCTACACTTGATCACTGGTTCAGCCCAAATATCAACACGTACAACTATTACACTGTATTTTGCCACCATGCAGCAAACCCAAAAATGAACATTAGATGATTAAACTATTTCTCTACCACTTTTCATCTGATGGGTTTTCGAGAGTTACCAATATAAATTCTGCTAGAATGTCCTAGTTTTAAAACATGGCAAAATTCATCAAAAGAACAATCAGCGAGACCAGAAAGAATTAAAATAGGTTTCTCTGGATGTTCAGGATTTCTTTTCAGACTTCCTTGGTTAGTGCTTCGAATTCTTGGACTGTGGAAATAGGAAAGTGCATCAGGGGACATTGGTGCCAGAGTTAGGAAGTTCAGTTGCATTAACAGGGCAAGGGTAAATAGGCCATGTAAAAAGTTTCAGAGGTCAAGACTAACATTTATTTAGGACCTATTTTATTTTGCAAATTAGAAGAGGGAACAATAAATCTCTGTTCAGTTTTTAAATAATACAAGCTTATTCCCCCACATGTGAATAAACGGCAGATGATAACCACATGCAGAGGTGGGCTGCTATGTGTTCGGAAGAACCCATAGCTGACATCATAACAAATTGGCAAACCACCAATCCCACTTCTGGCTGGCCCCACCCACCTTTCCCCTCCACTCCCAGGAGTCTCCATGCAGCCCGTTTTGGATGTGAGGTAAGTGTAGAGCCTTCATGGAGGTTTGGGGAGGGCAAAAAAATGGGCCTCTAGGTTGTCCTGGAAGGCCGGAAATGGGACCGTTTCTGGCCTCCAGAGGGCCTCCAGAGCCCGGGGAAAGTGAAAATGCCCCCCCACCCCATGGTGATGCAGGAGATCGATTAGGCCACACCCACCATGGCCATGGCCACCTAGCAACCAGGTTCAGAACCCTTTGCTAACATTTTTGGAAGCCTACCCCTGTCTACAGCAGGAACAGTAGAGTAGGTTGCATTCATTGGGGAAAATTAACTGAATGAAGCCCATCCCTGACCACATGATATTCATCTTCAGAAATCTACAATCTATCCAAGGTGGCATTGTATTTGTCCATCAAAGCTGTGATGGGCAGGGTATTTAAATGGTGAACCAAGAGGTCCTTTGAGATAAGAGGGCCAAGCCAATAAAGAATTTTAAATACCTGGTATCTCTGTGCAAATGTGATATATGTCCAAGTAGTCCTTGACTCACAATGACAATGGAACCCAAAACTTGTGTTCATGAGTGAGACATTTGTTAAGTGAGTTTTGCCCCATTTTATAACCTTTCTTATCATAACTGTCAAGTGAATCATTGCAGTTGTTAAGTTAGCAACACAGGACTTTAGTGAATCTGGCATCCCCATTGACTTTGCTCATCAGAAGGTCAGATTAACAGAGTTGGAAAGGACCTTGTAAGTCATCTAGTCCACCCCCCTGCCTAAGCAGGAGACGCTACCTCCCTTTCTGACTAGGTTGCAAAAGATGAACACATGACCCTAGGACACTGCAACCATCAAAAATATGAGTTCAATTGCAAAGGGTCTGAATTTTCACGATGTGACCATGGGGACACCGCAATGGTTGTAAGTGTGAAAAATGTTCATAAGTCACTTTTTGTATTATGTATATCATAACATAATATATATCACAACACATATCACCTCCTTCCTTGCCTCAGTGAATGTCTATGAATATGTTGTAAGGATTTCAACTTCTCAAATTTCTGACACTTGGCTGGGAATTCAAGGACTAAAAGTCTGACTTCCGGTTTGCAAGGCTTCGGCGGCGGCAGGAATCCGCGATCATGCATGGTTCCTGCTGCACTCGCCACTAGATTGCCCCCGATCCAGCTGGATTTGGGGGCTATAGTTACTCCGTAGAGGTAACTGAAGATAAGGGAGATTCAGCAGGGGTCTGGGGAAATCGCAACCTCCCCTCCTCAGCTGGCTTAACTCCTTTTTCCAAAAATGGTGGAGCGGCGGTCAACAATGGCCGCCACAAAGAAGCTGGAGGAATGTGCAGGAGGAAGCTGAGAAAGTGAAAGTTTTTGGCTAACTGGGATGAGAAGTAATATTTAAATACCCTG
>BHFT01011788.1:0-27352 GCA_004320025.1 Laticauda laticaudata
ATGGTGTTATTTGAAGATGTCTGTGGCAGCACGTCTTTCCTCTGAATGCTGACTGCATGAGAGCTGCATCCTTTTATATCCGTGGAGCTGACGCAATTCATACGCCCCACATGCGCAGTGACCGCTTTGCATCCGATATACATCTGCTATGCATCCGCTTTGCTTCCTATAGGCATCCGTGATGCAGTTGTGTCATCCGCTATGCATCCGCCCTTTCCGCTATGTGTCCACTTCGCTATTCTCCCCCAGAACCCCTGCGGATGTGTCATCCGCTTCCATCTGCTAGACTTCCTACGAACATCCATTTAACATCCCTGCTACATACTACCCCTGTCCGTTCCTTTCCGTTCTTTTCCGTTCTGTTTTTGCAAATTTGGGGCACTTTTTGGAGCGGATAACAACAGATGGAGCCACCCCTCGTCTGCTGTGTCCTTTTTGCATATGTTTTGCATCCATCGGCCATTGGGACCTAGCCTGAAGTGACCCTGGGCAGCAAACAAAATGTAAAAATTCAAAAAAAGCTATCAAAATTAAGATATATTGGTTAATTTAAAAAAATCATTTCTACAGTAAGTATAGTATCACTGGCCTGATTTGTGACTTTAAAACAGCATGACTTAATTTGTCACATGACTTAAAACTATTCTACTCTCTTTATGTAGAGGTGATATTCAGCAGGTTCTGACCAGTTCTGGAGAAACAGTAAGGGAAATTTTGAGTAGTTCAGAGAACCGGCAAATACCACTCTGACTGGCCCCACCCTCATCTATTCTCTGCCTCCTGGGTCCCAGCTGATTGGCTAGGTCTTCTTTTGTTGCCCTGCACAGGAGAACAGAGCTGGAAAGCAGGTTAGTGTGGTGGGGAGGGAATGGAGATTTTGCAGTATCCTTCTCCTGCCACGCCCACCAAGCCATGCCTGCCACACCATGCCAGGCCACTAAGCCACACCTACCGAACTGGTAGTAAAAAAAAAAATTGAATCCCACCACTGTCCTGCAAGTTCATACATGAGGACCTCAAGAATTAGAATGACTGAGGTTGGAAATCCTGAGAATTTTAGGTCTCTTTGGGGAAAGTAAGTCTGAGAATTATATTAATAGGATGAGGCCCATGAGAAGAACATACAGAGAATCTCTAAATTAGTGGTTAACGAATTGCAATAGAACAAGAGAAATTTGGTTTTATCTTCATCTTCAGTCATGGAAATACACTGGGTGAATTGGGGCCAGTCACAATTGTTGCAACAGGAAACTGGAAAAGAAAAGAGAAGCACCTTGGGCTTCTACAGAACGGCAGGGTATAAATCGTAGGATCCAGTTTCTCCATCTTCAGATTCTGGAGAACATGCTGGTGAGTTGGAGACATCTTGACAGCTCATGGACAAAGGGAAATGCTCAATAGAATCAGGTATCTATTATAGTTGAAGAAATTAAATGCAAGAATGACCTGTGGTGGGATTGTTGGCTATAGCCTCCTTGATCAACAAAAGGGATGCTGTGGAAGAATTGCTGTTCAGTAAAATCTCTGGTTAAAAGAGTATTTTGGGGGGAAGGTGCAAGAAATCAAGAACAGGATAGAGGTCAAATGTACTACAAGTTTATTTCATGCTACCTATAGACAAGAATCTGATCTATTAGTAGTCAGGGCAAATTGGTGCTTGATAAGAGGTAATGGAATTCATGGGCAACTGGACTTAGGTCTCTTGTGGGAGTGCAGCAATTCCAAACTAATTACTTATTTTACTCTACCCTCAGGCTCAGCTTGGTCAACTTCTATTTAAAGGTGGAGAGGGGACCCTTTCCTCTAAAGTGTCCTTTAAATCTGAATTTACACCATTTGCTCACTATAAGCCAATTTTATATTATTTAAATATTGATAATTTATAGTTTCCTCACTCCTCTTTAGCATTTATATGAAGCTTCTGAATATGGTCATCCCATGACACAGGTTAGCTTTCATTAATGCACTGATGGTATTCTACCAGTTCAGCCAAGTTCGGACAAACCAATAGTAAAAAATGTTACCATTTGGCCGAACCGGTATTAAAAAAAACAGCTACCATTCGGCTGAATTGATACTTTTTTCTCCTGATGATCAGCTGTTCCAATGATCAGCTGTGCCAGGATCCCCCACGCTGTCTTACTGCTTCACCCAGGAGGCTACACATCCCATTCCACACACACACACCCCATATTCTGTTTTTGGCCTCCTGGGCCTCAGGAAAGCTTCCTGGGAGCAAAAACGGCCTCCCAGGAGGCTTCCCTGAGGCCCAGGAGGCAAAAAAATGGAGTGTGGGGGGATGCAAAAAAGAGGCCATGCCCACCCAGTCACGTGGCCATGCCTACTTAGCCACACCCACAGAACCGGTAGTAAAAATGGGGAACTAGATGGGAATTAGGTGACTTAAGTAGATCAAGAGTGAGTAGCTATGGATTTGGGGCCACCCAGCTCCAAATATCTTCCATCATTCTCCTATCCATGACAGCACCAGCTCTAAAGAAGAGTACCCCTCTTTTTGTGATCTGGATGCTCAAAATATACTGAATATACTGGCCAGTGTATGGGTCTGTTCTAATTATATGAGTTCTAATGTTTGTCTCCAGACTTGATATATTTCCTTTATTATCGTCTTTTCATGCTTTGGTATTTTTAAGCCTTGTTAGCTCTCCAGACTCTCCAGGCAACTTGTATATGTATGCAAATGATGGAAATTGACAAAAATAATGGTCTGTAATTGAATCATCTGTACTACTACAAATAGGATTTAGTGCATTTATTTGGGGAAGATGTCCTGATGCAAATTTGTCCTTTGCATCCAACATTTGGTAAAAGGTTATTTGTTGAATTGAAGTTTTTCTAAATTAGATTTTCAAGGACTGTAATCTACTCACAAAAGATCATTCCTAAAATATTGAATTAGGAACGACAAAGGGCAGTCAGAGCAAAATCACTGCTCAGGATATTCATTCATCAATATAAGTGTACAGAAAAAAAATTAAACATACTTCTAGACGCAGGTATTATCCATTCTAGGGGTTAACCTGATAAAAGAAAATAAATATTTCTTATTGCTTTCAGTTCCCAAAAGATACAGTAAAAATGTGCACTTATCCTACACTTTCCATCCAGGAATGCTGCTGATAAGGAATTCAAGTAAAGAACTGGAATTTTTTCCCTATATTTAGGAATGTTTAATTTCCACAAAAATTTAGACAAGTGCAGATCAGATTTAAGATGCTATATTATTGGCCACCTAATGAGAAGGAAGGACTCACTGGAGAAGAGCCTAATGTTGGGAACGGTTGAGGGCAAAAGAAGAAGAAATCAGAGAAGGAAGTTGTTGGATGGAGTCACTGAAAGCAGTTGGCGTGAGCTTAAACAGACTCCAGAGGATGATAGAGGACAGAAAGGCCTAGAGGAATATTGTCCATGGGATCGCAATGGGTTGGACATGCCTTCGCAACTAACAACAACAAAGGCCGGAAGTCTGAGTCAACCTTGAGCCTGGTGAGATTTGAACTGCAAAATTGCAGGCAGCCGGCAGGCAGCAGAAGTAGCCTGCAGTACTGCATTCTAACCACTGCACCACTGCAGCTCTTTCTTTTAGCTCTCTACAAGAATCTGAACAACTAATGGTCAAAGCAATTGGCGGTAGATAAGGATCATGGTGGTCTGGACTTAGATCTTTGTGGTACAAAGGAGTTTGATGACATGCTTGACTCTTCCCTCAAGATCAGCCTGGTCATCTCCTACACAGAGGGATCAAAAAAATTAAGATGATGACCAAAAATATGTGATCGAAATCCCACCCCTTTGTGTGTATATGTGTCTGTGTGTCATGACTCATATTAAAAAGAGCACAGTGTTGATGTCATGGTGATAGCCATATCCTAACCAACTTCCTGCAGATACGTCTCTAAATAAGGGTTTGAAGACATGGCCTTCAGCTTATGTTAAAATCACATAATGCTTTCAAGGTATGGATGAAGCCAACATACATGAATACATTCTTCTACCCATTTAGGTCTAATGTGTTCATCATAAAGTAAAGGGGTCCTAATCACACCAAATTAATTTGAAATGATTTCATATTAGCAGAAAATGTTCCATAATGACAGTGTATTAGTAATCAAGGACTCCAAATTGCTTGCTCTAAAAGCATAAATTATTTGTTGTAAATGGTTCACTCACCACTAATCTGCTGAATTTCTGACATTTAATGACATTATAATGATACTATAAAGAGCAAAGCATTAATAGTACAAAGTTCTATTCGTGATCAACTGTAATTTATTTATTTATTCTCTTTGTATAACAGTCCATCTTAAACAAATTATTTTGGGTGGCAAACAATCATAAAATGACCAGCCAGGAGGTATAGGATCTAACACAGAAGTGGCCCAATTAACAGCTACAAAAACCCTGTCCACTTCCACAAGTTCAAAGGGATCCTGGTTATCCTCCCAGATAATCACACAAGAATGGGCCTCTTTAACCTCCACTGGTTCTGTACCAAAGCTGGAGTCTGATGCAGTGTGAATCTGAGTGACTTTATCTGCTCAGTGTGAAGCATATTCCTCACAATATAAATTCTGTTGATCAATATTGACTGTTTCCTGCAGTGGTGGGATTCAATTTTTTTTACTACCGGTTCTGTGAGAATGGATTGGCGGGTGTGGCAGAGGAAGGATACTGTAAAATCACCAGTCAGAGGTGGTATTTGCCGATTCTCTGAACTACTCAAAATTTCTGCTACTGGTTCTCCAGAACTGTTCAGAACCTGCTGAATACACCTCTGGTTTTCTAGTATGGTTTGATTGCTTATTGTCCCCTATGACTATTATTAAGTGCTGTACCTTATGATTCTTGACTCTTGATGAATGTATCTTTTACGTACATGAGAACATTTGCATCAAGAAAAATTCCTTGTGTATCCAATAACACTTGGCCAATAAAGAATTCTATTCTATTCTATTCTATTCTATTCTATTCCATTCCATTCCATACCATTCCATTCCATTCCTCTATTCTATTCTATTCTATTCTATTCTATTCCCTTCCATTCCTCTATTCTATTCTATTCTATTCCATTCCATTCCATTCCTCTATTCAATCTATTCTATTCTATTCTTTCCCTTCCCTTCCATTCCTCTATTCTATTCCATTCCATTCCATTCCATTCCATTCCATTCCTCTATTGTATTCTATTCCATTCCCTCCCATTCCTCTATTCTATTCTATTCCATTCCATTCCCATTCTCTTTCTGTTCCATTCCTATTTCTGTGCCATTCGGTCCATTCTCAATTCTATTCCATTCTATTCTATTCCATTCCATTCCTCTATTTCTTATTCTATCTTTCTATTCTATTCATTCCTCTGATTCTCTAATCTATTCCATTCCCTTTCCATTCACCTCTATTCTATTCTATTCGTTCTATTCATTCCATTCCTCTATTCAATCTATTCTATTCTGTTCTATTTTATTCCATTCCATTCCCTTCCATTCATCTCTATTCTATTCTATTATATTCTAATTCTATTCCATTCCATTCTTCTATTTCTATTTATTCTATTCTATTTCCATTCCTCTATTCTAATTCTATCTATTTTATTCCATTCCCTTCCATTCCTCTATTCTATTCTATTCCATTCCATTCCATTTCCTCTATTCAATCTATTCTATTCTATTCTATTCTTTCCTTCCTTCCCTTCCATTCCTCCATTCTATTCTATTCCATTCCATCCATTCCTCTATTGTTTCTATTCCATTCCCTCCATTCCTCTATTCTATTCTATTCCATTCCATTCCATTCCATTCCTCTATTCTGTTCTGTTCTGTTCTGTAATGTTCCGTTCCATTCCGTTCCATTCGTTCCGTTCCATTCCATTCCATTCCTCTATTCTGTTCCATTCGGTTCCATTTCTCAATTCTATTCTATTCTATTCCATTCCATTCCTCTATTTATTCTATTTCTATTCCATTCCCCTTCTATTCCTCTATTCTATTCTATTCCATTCCATTCCATTCCTCTATTCTATTCTATTCCATTCCATTCCTCTATTCAATCTATTCTATTCTGTTGCTATTTTATTCCATTCCATTCCCTTCCATTCATCTATTCTATTCTATCTATTTTATTCTATTTATTCTATTCTATTCTATTCCATTCCATTCCTCTATTCTATTCTATTCTATTCTAATCTAATCTATTCCATTCCATTCCTCTATTCTATTCTATTCTATTTTATTCCATTCCCTTCCATTCCTCTATTCTATTCTATTCCATTCCATTCCTCTATTCAATCTATTCTATTCTGTTCTATTTTATTCATTCCATTCCCTTCCATTCATCTATTCTATTCTGTTTTATTCTATTCTATTCTATTCCATTCCTCTATTGTATTCTATTGTATCTATTGTATTCTATTCCATTCCATTCCTCTATTCAATCTATTCTATTGTATTCTTTCCCTTCCCTTCCCTTCCATTCCTCTATTCTATTCTATTCCATTCCATTCCATTCCTCTATTGTATTCTATTCTGTTCTGTTCTGTTCTGTTCCATTCCTCTATTCTGTTCCATTCGTTCTATTCTCAATTCTATTCTATTCTATTCTCTTATATCCATTCCATTCCTCTATTATGTTCTATTCTATTCCATTCCATTCCATTCCTCTATTCTATTCTATTCTATTCTATTCTGTTTCTATTTTATTCCATTCCATTCCCTTCCATTCATCTATTCTATTCTATTCTATTCTATTCTATTCTATTCTAATGTATTCTATTCAATTCTATTCCATTCCATCCTCTATTCTATTCTGTTCCATTCCATTCCATTCCATTCATTCCTCTATTCAATGTATTCTATTCTGTTCTATTTTATTCCATTCCATTCCCTTCCATTCATATCTATTCCATTCTATTCTATTTCTATTCCATTCCATTCCTCTATTCTATTCTTCTATTCCATTCCCTCCATTCCTCTATTCTATTCTATTCCATTCCATTCCTCTATTCAATCTATTCTATTCTGTTCTATTATTATTCCCATTCCATTCCCTTTCCATTCATCTATTCTATTCTGTTTTATTCTATTCTATTCTATTCCATTCCCATTCCATTCCATTTCCATTCCTCTATTCTATTCTGTTCTGTTCTGTCCTTCCTCTATTCTGTTCCATTCGGTTCTATTCCTCAATTCTATTCTATTCTTTCTATCGTATCCATTCCATTCCATTCCTCTATTCAATCTTTCTATTGTATTCTTTCCCTTCCTTCCTTCCATTCCTCTATTCTATCTATTCCATTCAATCCCTCTATTGTATTCTATTCCATTCCTTCCCATTCCTCTATTCTATTCTATTCTATTCTATTCTATTCCATTCCATTCCATTCCATTCCTCTATTCTATTCTGTTCTGTTCTGTTCCATTCCTCTATTCTGTTCCATTCGGTTTCTTTCCTCAATTCTATTCTATTCTATTCTATTCTATTCTATTCCATTCCATTCCATTCCTCTTTATGTTCTATTCTATTCCATTCCATTCCTCTATTCTATTCTATTCTGTTCTATTTCATTCCATTCGATTCCCCTTCCATTCATCTATTCTATTCTATTCTATTCTATTCTATTCTATTTTCTAATGTATTCTATTCAATTCTATTCTATCCCATTCCTCTATTCATTCTGTTCCATTCCATTCCATTCCTCTATTCAATCTATTCTATTCTGTTTCTATTTTATTCCATTCCATTCCCTTCCTCTATTATATTCCATTCCATTCCATTCCATTCCATTATTCTATTCTATTCTATTCTAGTTCTATTCTTTCCATTCCATTCCTCCTATTCTATTCCATTTCCATTCCATTCCATTCCTCTATTCTATTCTATTTATTCATTCCTCTATTCTTATTCTGATTCTATTCTATTCTATTCTATTCCATCCCATCCCATTCCATTCCATTCCATTACATTCCATCCCTCTATTCAATCTATTCTATTCTGTTCTATTTTATTTCCATTCCATTCCTTCCATTCCTCTGTTCTATTTTATTTTATTCTATTTATTCTATTCTATTCTATTCTATTCTATTCCATCTCTATTCTATTCCATTCCGGCATTCCTCTATTCTATTCTATTCTATTCTATTTCTTGCCATTCTATTCTCACGATTCCATTTCTCCATTCCATTCCCACTTCATTCCTATTCCTATTCTATCTCCATTCCATTCCATTCTCTTTATTCTTATTACTATTCTACTTCCATTCCATTCCATTCCTCTTTCATTCATTCTTTCTGTATTCCCTTCCATTCCTCTATTCTGTTCCATTCCATTCCTCTATTCCATTCCATTCCATATTTTCTATTCTATTCCATTCCATTCCTCTATTCTATTCTATTCTATTCTATTCCATTCCATTCCATTCCATTCCTCCATTCTATTCTAATCTATTCTGTTCTATTCTGTTCTGTTCTGTTCTGTTCTGTTCTGTTCCATTCCGTTCCATTCCATTCCATTCCATTCCATTCATCTATTTATTCTATTCTATTCTATTCTTTTCTATTCCATTCCCTTCCCTTCCATTCCTCTATTCCATTCCATTCCATTCCATTCCATTCCTCTATTCTATTCTATTCTATTCTATTCCATTCCATTCCATTCCTCTATTCTATTCCATTCCATTCCATTCCGTTCTATTCTATTCAATGCTGATTCTGTCAGTGAATCACATAATTACTGTTCTGACCCAGCTCCCCAAACATGACAAACTCTCATATGTGAACTCAAAAGGTTCCTTTATTCAGAGTGCCAGCAGCCCCACAAAAAGTTTATCTCACAGGCTAACAAGCCTATCCGGACAGAAGAGGAATAGTTGTCTAACTCACTGATTCATCTCCGTCCCCTACCTTTTATCCACAGAGCTAGGGTGTGTTAGCAGTAGTGGCTCTTTCTTCTCAAGGATCAGCCCATGAATTTCCCCCGCTCTCCTCTCCTCTGCCTTCTATGCATTTGTGCGTCAGGCACTGGACTCAGCTGTTCCTCCTCTTCCTCATCAGCCATCTCCAGACCTGGGAGCTGTGGACTCTCCATTTGAGGGCTGATGGATAGCCCAGGCTCCACCTCTGTCTCTCTCTCACTCTCTGACAGCTCATCCCCTCTTCCCCCTCGGAGCTCTCAGGTTGCCTTGATGCTGAGTCTGACTTCCACACCTCTTCCTCCTCCCCTGAGTCTGCTGCTGGAGGGGAGGATCAAAGTCACCCGACACCAGGCTTCTGCTGGGCTCCCTATGGACAGAATAAGGACGGAGAAATACATCATTCTGCATAGCATTCAGTGCCTCTAAATCAACAGTCCTGCTCTACTTTCATCCTCCCCCCAAACACACACACACACACACACACACACACACACACACACGGNCCCCACACACACACACACACACACACACACACACACACACACGGGTCCATCCAACACCGAATATGCCTGACAGTGAATCAATTCCTCCCCCCTTCTTGACTTTAATCCCTAGGAAGAAATGAAATCCCATTTAAGTTTAATAACAATGATTACCAATAGCATTTAGACTTATATACTGCTTTACAGCCTTCTCTAAGCAGTTTACAGAGTTAACATACTAACTCCCCAACAATCTGAGTCCTCATTTTACCAACCTCAGAAGGATGGAGGGCTGAGTTAACCTTGAGCCAGTGAGAATCAAACTACTGACAGTCGGCAGAATTAGCCTGCAATATTGCATTCTAACCACTGCGCCACTATGGCTCATTTAGAGTACTATCAAATAGTACTAAAGGATCAAATTCAGGTGGCTTCATATTTGTTTAGGGTAAGCCTCAGTTAACAGGCAGGATTATGATTTTTGCTGGAGATGCTGAACCATTAATTTTCTGCTTGTATCAGTTTTCGGTTAGATTTACATCCTTTCCTTCAAAAACATAAAATGTTTGACAAAATAGAATCTCAATCCTTTGATTTTATTTGCACTAAAATAACCTGTGTGGCAGGTTAGAAAGCTAGTGGCTATTGCCAAGGCGGAGGAAAGATTTGAAGCTGGATCTCCAAAGTCTTGGTTCATCTCTTTAACCACAGTTAAAGAGATGCAAATGCCACAGCAAATGCCAGCTCCAATAGAACGACAACCCATGGACCATAAGGGAAGATAATCTTCCAGTAGACTCAAAACTATATTCTTGTTTTCCAGGGATACAGACTAAATCCAAAATACAGAAGGCTTTTTTTGGACAGTTATCTGTTCTGGCAAATTGATGATGAATCCCTACAAAGAATACAAATTTGATGCAAAATAATATAATGGAAGCTTTATGGGAAATTCGATGCTTTGGAGAGCTGTAGAAAGATTTGTGTGTCTGTAAAAGTGGCAATAAGTGAAAATCTGTCTTGCACCCTTCAGACTTTTTTCCACTTCTGGGTGCTTGAAAATATATTTTGGTCATGTTTTAAAATATTTTCCTTCTGAGTTAGATTTATTGCTGGAGCTGCTGAAGGATATTGCTGATGGTATTGTTATTTTCTGTTATAAATCCTTCCCATCCCTCCCAAAGGTTTCCTTGTAACTCACATTTGCCAATTGCAAAATCTTATGGGAAACATTCTGTCATAATATCTTCCCTTGGGATTTAAACAAAGCGTGGGAATCCAGGTATTGTGCAGGCCATTGAAAAAATTATTGTACAATGAAAGTCAGGATTATTATCCACTGGATTTCTTGTAATAAAATCAGATCAAATCTTGCCCTTGAGAATTTCATCTAAGTTCTCTCTTTTTCTGGGGGGAAAGAAATTCTAAAGCACATTTTTTTTCCTCTGATGAAAATGGAGCCAGCAGAAAAATGAAGGATGCCCTTTTACACTAAACGCTTGCAATGGGATTTCCATTTTGCATAAATCCAAAAAGAAAACGGGAAAGTAAAAAGAGTGAAATCAAGTGGCTTTCTCATCAAATTCACAGGCCCTTAAGGAGTCCTTTTGCTATATTGAAAAAGAAGACACCAGAGGCCCAACTCAATATACTTTGGTCCATTCTGAACAGTCAAGGGAAATCACTGGAAGATTTTAATTCAAGCTATTTGCCATTGGGGAACAGTAGAAGTGTTGTGGATTTTTTTTTTTTCCTTTTCCAACACATTAGGTGGCTAACCTTTTTCGGCTCCCGTGCTGATAAATGCATACATGCTCACTTGCTCATGCTTGTATTCCAGCACCCAGAAGGCAATGCATACTGGGGGCCCCCCCACCCACTGTGCATGCGCATGAGACCCACCTTGCATGCCTTGCATCTCTGCACATGCGTGCGCGATTCCCCTTCGTGCGCTGTATGTCTGTGCATGTGTGTGAGATTCCCCCCTGCACTCAGTGTGTCTGCACATGCATGCATGATCTCCTTGCATGTAGCGCATCCCTGCGCATGCACACACATCTCCCATGCACCCCCTTTGCCCCTTGTGCATGTGGACCAGATACCTGACAATCAGCTGTCGGGCAGCAGTGCGCACACACAAGCGCAGTGGGGCTCTTCTGGGCGACTTCCAGCACGCATGGCATAAGTTCGCCAACATGGCATTGGGGTCTGCAGATGTCATTCATGTAGACCATAAAATAAAATTACTTACTGTTCAATACAACAGGTAGTCCTCAACTTATGTCCACAACTGAATCCAAAATTTCCATGGCTAAGCGGGAGGTGAGCTCGTTAGGTGGAACCAACCATGGAACCAAGCTTCCATGGTTAGGTGAGCTATTCCCCATTTTGCGATGCTTCTTGCCATCGTTGTTAAGTGAATCTCTGCAGTTGCTAACTTAGCAACATGTGTTGTTAAGTGAATTTGGCTTCCCCATTGATTTTGCTCATCACAAAAGGGATCTCATAACCTTGGGACACTGCAAACATCATAAATGTCAATGCCATTTAATTTTCTCCCACATAAGATGTACAAGCATCCTTCTAGCTCCAAAATTCACAACTATTTCTGTAAAACTGAACATTCTTCCATTGTCCTGCAATTTTCATCCTGTTTCCACTGAAAAATTAAACAGTCCCATCTTTTTAAATTTCCTATTTTTTCCCCCAATTCTAGTAATGAACAGAACATATTTTTTGTTCAGATAGAGCATGAGATCTGCGATTGGTCTGAGAGTGAAGAGACGAATCAGCCTGAAACTGTTATGCTTCCACAAGCGGTCTACAAGCAACCCACTCTTGAATTCCATTGACTCTTATCTAGTGCCAGTTTAGTGCTGACCATTATTTGGCTAGTTTCTTGAGTTCAGGAATGAGCTTAACTGGAACTTAATGTGTGCTCCTGACACTTTGCTCCTGACATTAGGCAGGGATTTGTGCAGAGTGTTGTAAACAAGTCTAAAAGGTTACCTTAATAATACAATAAAAGCACTGCATGAGAATTTTTTTTATTTTTTTATTTCCATAGTCTGCAGACCTCTTCCCTCCTCCATGCATTAGAGAAGATATCCAAAGAGGGCTTATACTTTTCAGGATAATAATGATCTGGTTCTATGATCTTCTTCTTCCTAGCGTGTTCCCGCAAATGCAGGGTCTGCTTTCGGATCATTGAACACAACTGGTCAACTGCATCTCCAAAGTGCAGGCCCACCGATTGCAGGGGTGAGATTCAGCCAGTTCAGATCGGTTCGGGCAAACTGGATGTTAATTTTATGTCTGGTTCAGCAAACTGGTAGTTTTGATGACCAGCTGGCCCTACCCCACCCCGGCCATCCCAGGAGTCCCCACGCAACCCATTTTGGATCTCAAATAAGTGCAAGGGGCACATGGAGCCCATGGAGGTGGAAAACAGGCCTCCCGGAGGCTTGTGGAGGGCAAAAATGGGTCCATTTCCAGCCTCCAGAGAGCCTCTGGAGCCTGGGGGAAGGCAATATTTGCTCTCCTGAAAGCTTAAGGAAAGCCTCCAGAGCCTGGGGAGGGTGAAAAACAGGCCTCCTGGAAGTTCTGGAAGTCTGGAAACAGGCCTGTTTCCAGTCTCCAGAGGGCCTCTGGAGCTCGGGGAATGCCATATTTGCCCTCCTGGAAGCTCAAGGAAAGCCTCTGGAGCCCAGAGAGGGCAAAAACACCCCCCCATACCATGGTGCAGGAGGCCAACTAAGCCACACCAACCATGGCCATGCCTACCAGCAACCAGGCAGAGAACCGGTTGCTAACATTTTTTAATCCCACCCCTAGCAGATTGCATATCTTTGTTGATGGTATCTTGCCATTTCTGTTTTGGGTATCCTCGAGGTGACCAAACATTGACTTCTAGTTGGTAGTTATCCTCGCTCCAGCTCAAAAGCATGCAAAGGCGAGCAGATAAATAGGTACTACTTTGCCGGAAAGTAACAGTGCTCCATGACATCGTGCTGCCAAATAACTGCGGGAATTTCAGACAGTGCTGTATCAATGGCCTTGAAATGGAGATGAACATCGGTCCTATAGTCAGCCACAACTAGCAAAGTAAAATCCACAGATACTCCTTTACTTTTTACCTATGTAAAAGCAGCTGGAAAATATTAGATAGATGTTTTTGCACTATATTTTGCAGAGAGAAACAGAGAGAGAGAAATTTGAAGAAATAAGTTACTCTAGTTACAAACAGCTAAATGCAAATTAGTCAGATGTTGATCAAGCTTTAAATAGATTCTAGGTATTTATAGTTTTCAGAAGACACTTGTCTGGGCTTACTTCCACTTTCTTGTTTTAATTACTATTTATATAATTTCCAAAATAGGGAAAGGGAACTGGACACATCAGTAGAACAATTTATTTGCATAAATAAGAATTGAAAAAGCTGTTAGTGTCTCTTTTTCCAGAAACATTTTCTGAAGACCATATAGCCAAACCACTTTTTTTTAAAAAAATAGATTTTTCTTACAGAATTTGTTTTGAGATAATTTTAATGGGGTAAAATGAATAACTTAAATGAGTACAAACTCACATCTTCAAGTAATTAGTTTTCCAACCCTGATATTAATTTTTCTCAGTGGCTTTTTGCAGCAAAAATACATTTTCTCAAACTTCTTTTGAGTTTGTGAAGTTAGATTTCAAATTTAAAGGCAACACAACTGCCAAGCTTTTTTGCGCCAGATAGAAGATGTGGGTGACCCATCACCAGAGGTGAGCTTTTGGGTGAATCCTAACTAATGTTATGGCTGTTTGGTGAACCGTCAAATCCCACCCCTGGCCGGCCCCTCCCACCCCGCCCNTGTTTGGTGAACCGTCAAATCCCACCCCTGGCCAGCCCCTCCCACCCCGCCCTACCGTACCCCTCTCAAGAGCCTCCACACAGCCTGTGTTGGGTGCAAGGTAAGTGCAGGGCCCATGTGGAGGCTCAGGGAGGGCAAAAAATGGGCCTCCCGGAAGTTCCTAAACGCCGGCCTCCGGAGCCAGCCTCCGAGCCCAGGGGAGGCTGTTTTCGCCCTCCCAGAGGCTCCAGAGCCTGGGGAGGGAGAAAACAGGCCCCCCACTATGGTGCAGGAAACCAATTAGGCCATGCCCAACATGGCTACACCAACCCAGCAACCAGGCAGAGAACAATTTGCTGAAATTTTTGAAGTCCACCCCTGCCCATCACTGGAGACTTTTAAAAAGAGACTGGTCAGCTGTTTGTCTGAAATGATATAAGGTTTCCTGCTTGAGCAGAGGTTGGATTAGAAGACTTCCATGGTCCTTCCCAACTCTGTTATTCTGTTAATCAATATTGTAGGTTCCAGCTCTCTCTGGTGTTTACAATTCACCCATGAATGGGACTATTGTGAAACGAACATTTATACTCAGTGCTATGCTAAAAATTATCCCAAGGAAGAAACAAAATACCCAACCAGTGACATCCTGTCCTACCCAAGTTCCCTCCCCGACTCACTGCCCCTTCCAAACTTTCCACAATAGCTTCTTTTCAGAGATATTTCATGAGCATTTGAGTTCAAAGGGTTGCAATTCAGCAGGCATTGTGGTACAGAGGTTACAAGCTTAATTCAGTAATATCGAATGTGTCCGTCTTTTACTTTGCCTTCCAAAAGAATGTGTGTCATTTGGGGACAGGTTTGGAAATGAAATGAACCCCCTTTGGAATGCCTGTGATTTTATACTTATGTGATTAGAATTCAAGAATCACAGGGGAGGAAGGAGACACTTAAGACAGTCTGGGCCACTGCCTGCTTAAAGCAGAAATCCAAATTAAAGCATTCAGGACAGATGGATCTCTTAAACATTTTTGTAAAGACTTTTGTTTTAAAGGTAGCTGGAATTCACTTCTCATCCGAGAAGCTTCTTTGAAATAAAAGCACCTTTGGGACAACCATGAACTGGATAAATGAGAAACTACCTAGATCAGGGGTGTCAAACTCAAGGCCTAGGGGCCAGATCCAGCCCATAGGATGCTCAGATCTGGCCTGGAAACAGCAAAGGACTGGACCACAGTGCCTCTGCCAGTGAAAATGGCCCTCCTGAGCTCCGTTTTCACTGGCAGAAGGTTGCAGGAGGCCATCCCAGCCAAAATCGGAGCTCGGGAGCCCATTTTCACTGGCAGAGCACTCGGACCACCACAGGCACATCCCAATACAAGTGATGTCATGCTGGCCATGCCCACACTGGCCATACCCATGCTGTCCCCCTGAGGTCAAACACAACCCTGATACAGCCCTCAATGAAATCAAGTTTGACACCCCTGACATTTATATTTTATACAAAGAAATGCCCACCATCTTCACACTGGAAAGTTGAAATGTTTTTACACTTATTTTTCCCCTCTATACTTGAAATCCATTTTTCTGCATTCTACATGAGAGATAACAGGTCTTGTCCTTCTCTCCTGACAGAGAACAATTAATCGCTGAAACAGCTTGCTTCCTGGAGTTGTGGTGCTCCATTACTGGGTGTTTTCAAGAAAAGAGTGAATAACCACTTGTCCTGAGTGGTATATGGCCACTTACCTTGGGCAGGGGGTTGGACTGGAAAACCTTATAGAAAGGTAGCACCCACGCATCTCCTAGAAGAATGAAATATTTTGAGAAATATTATTTTTAAAAAGGCAGAATATTATATCCATGGATAAGAAATGGAGAAACATGCTCTTGGAGACAGAAAGCAGCACCCACTTTTCTTGATGGCCCTCGGCAGATGTCAGCACTTAAGAAATAAAGAGCTCATTAAGATCTAGGTAACTATTTGTGTCAGCAAATTCCCTGCAGCATGGTCTGAAGAAAGGTAGGATTAGCCCTTAGCCACAATAGGAATTCCCCAACAAGCCCCTTCATTGCATCAGCAGATCAAACTTCAACCAAGCTTGGCTCAGACAACCTACAGAGCAGCTTTGACCCTAACCCCTACAACAGCCAACAGAATACATATTCTTGCAGAGGAACAGAAAGCTCAAGTTCAAAGCCCAAGAGAAGATATAAAAGCCCCTCACTCTCAACTCCATGTGGTCAGCTGCACCAAAATCACACGTGTTTTGTTCGGAAAACACACGAGGTAGACCGGGTTCCAACAACAAAAGGCTTTATTCACACTCAGTCAGTAACAGNGACCGGGTTCCAACACAAAAGGCTTTATTCAACAATAAGTCAGAACAGGAACGTTTGGCTGTAGCCGAGGCCATCCTTTTATACAGGCTGGCCTGCCTGCTTGTAGCCTATGGCATCTCCTTAAATTTGCCGCCTTTCAGCAGCTCTTTGGATTGGTTCCAAGTGAAACCAATCCAATGCTTAGTTTTCATAGCCAATCATATTAGTAGATTTGGAGTCACCTATTTACATACAGAACACTTTGCATGCACATGCATGCTAAACACGCACTTTGTGCAGGTGGAGAGGCATTCTAACTCACCTTCTACAAGCCTGCATGATCCCAGTCACTTCAGCAGCTGCCACACGACACTATTCTGTGCCACATAAAGCAGCTGCACTTCAAATTCAGCAGATAAAGGTGAGTATGGGAGCCCAGGCGGGTGGGTGGGCCCAACAGCAGAGCCAACAGAGCAACGAAGAGAACCAGTTTAGTCTCTGCTACTCATCGCTCTTACCAGCTCTCCAGAACCAGGCAGAATTGGTCGAAAACCCCCATTGACCTGTATCTACATTCTTATGTAGCTAAGAATTTCAACCTTCCCTTTTTTGTACAATTGTACAGTTGCACACTGCAATTATATCACCAAGCAGGCACCAATTTAATCTTAAAGCCTGACATCAGCCTTTTCCTCGAGAGAACTTCAGCAGTAACGTACATCAGTGACACATAGCTTGCTCAAAGCTTCAGAAGGACAATTAATTGAAGAAAAGGAACTTTAACTCCTGTAACTTGATAGTGACCATTACTTTCAGAAAGAAGTTATTTCCCTCATTTAAAACTAGGAAAATACAAAGTGCAGAACATTTGTTTCATTGAAAGAGAAATAAATATATCTCCTCCTGAGAAATTTATGCTCCAGAGGTAAAATGTTTTATTTCCAGAGTAGCACTCAAAGTTGGACCTGTAGGATTCCCCCATTTGAAATTTAAGTTAGCAGTATTCTTCTTTTGAATGAAGTTCCCTTTTATAGGTAGTTCTTATTTAGTGACTGGTTTGTTTAGTAAGCATTTGCAGTGAAATCATTTTGCATGCTAAACCTTACATGACCTCTGCTGATCTGTGAAGTAAAGAAAAACACAAGTAAGATGATTAGCACACTCTGAATTTCACTTAGCAACCTCTTTTCTTACTGATAAAGTGGCCAGTGTCAATTGTACTTGGTAAATGAGGACTATGTATAATATGCAGCTGCCTGTGAAATAGCAGACTTTGAAGCAATCAAATGTGCAAATCCTATTCTGTTTACTTATTTGTAGTTATGCACCAAGACAACTTCCTTGTGTGTCCAATCACCCTTGACCAATAAAAGTATTCTAATTATTCTTCTTCTACACCATGAAGTAAGCAGAAAAGGGGCAAATAGGTGTGGGAAGTACACTCCAGAAGACAATGCCAGAAACCTCAGAAAACAGTGCCAAGAAACTCAAGCCGACCCTTCCCCTTTAAGAAAGCCTAAAACTAAAGTCCCAGCAGAGCTGATTAGAAGTTTGGGCATGCTGCCCAAAGCCATTAATGCTTGTTACTAGACATAACAAAGTAAACTGAAAGTCTGGGCTACTGCCAAAGGTTAGTACTAGGAATAACAAAAACTAGACTATGAGGCAGATCCTGAAAGTACTCAAAACCAACTAAAAATAACTCACCTGGAACTCCCCTTTTCCTCTTTCCTGACAGAATTAACCCCAGGTTAAGAAAGACAAAGCTCCAGGACTAGGATTAAGCCATTAAGGCAGGAAGACAGGATCAAGGACAATCACTTTAACTAGAGGCATACAAATAACCCCATCAAACTGTATGAGCTTCAAAGGAAAATCAATAACAGATAATCAGAGTTCAGGAAGGGATCTTGTAGATCATCTAGTCCAACCCCCCACCCAAGTGGGAGACCCGACACCATTTCTGACAAATGGCAGTCCAATCTCTTCTTGAAAGTCTCAAGTGATGATGCTCCCACAATTTCCAAGGGCAAGCTATTCCATTGGTTGATTGTTCTCACTGTCAGAAAGTTTCTCTTTATTTCCAGGTTAAATCTCTCCTTGCTCAGTTTCCATCCATTGTTCCTTGTCTGGCCTTCGGGTGCTTTAGAAAATGACCCCTTCCTCTCTGTGGCAGCCCCTCAAATATTGGATGACCATTATCATGTCTCCCCTGGTCCTTCTCTGCACTAGACTAGCCATGCCCAGTTCCTGTAACCGTTCTTCATATGTTTTAGTCTCCAGTCCCCTAATCATCTTGGTTGCTCTTCTCTGCACTTTTTCTAGAGTCTCAACATCTTTTTTATAATGTAAACAAAACTGGATGCAGTATTCTCGGTGTGGCCTTACTAAGGCTTTATAGATTGGTATTAGTACCCCTCTTGATCTTGATTGTATCCCTCTGTTTATACATCTTAGGATTGCATTAGCTTTTTTGGCTGCTGCTGCACACTGCTGGCTCATATTTAGCTGGTTGTCCACTAAGACTCCAAGATCCCTCTCAAGTATAAGAAGGCAAGTATAAGAAGGCCTTCTTATACTTGAGAGGGATCTTGGAGTCTTAGTGATAGCCTCCCCCAATCAGCTTGCAAACCAGGAAGTCTCGAGCTGTGTCAGTTTTTGCTTCTTGCCTTCCTACGTTAAAATAATTCCACTTTCTGGCAGCTGGCTTCTTCATCCATTTCTCCTCAGCATCTGTGGTGCGTCCCAACTGGGAACGAACTGAGGAATTTCTTCCAATAGTCAATGTTTTTTTAAAGTGTTAACATATATTGCAAAAGATGGTGCTGTATCATTTTGTTCAATGTTTAAGGGTAATAATTCATAGATTATTTTAAAAATACATTGTTTTTCCATCATTCCATTTTTAATTATAAGCTAAAAATATGAATTTGACTGATGAGAGGTTACTTTAATTTTGGGAGATGTAATTTATTGGAGAGATGACATTCAAAAATATTCAGATGGTTTAGAGAAAGGGAGGAAAAAGGTAGAGAAAGGAGACGTAGGGAATGGAAAATTTATTGTTCCCTCTTATTAAAATTTCTCCCCCTTTTACATCTATATGATGTCAAAAAACCATAAATACAACTATCCTAAATAAGCCTTAGCTTCAAAAACAGTCCCCTGTTTTTTAAAGTATCTTGAATTCAATTTCCTTCATCATGGAAATAAAATTAGGCATATCTCTCCCCCTCCCTCAAAAAAAGCCAACAACAACAGAAAAAAACCTCCAAATATTTAATCATCTGTCTTGGAAGAATTGTTTTAACTTCTGGGATATTATTTGGGTTGTATACTGATGAATAGTACAAATACAAATGTATGCAAAACAAATACTGTACATCCTAATATTACTTAAAAATAGAATATATTTTTGGAGCAATTTGATTTTTTTTCAGCCTTTTTTTAAAATAAAGTTTTATTTGGGTTTTCACACATACAAAATACAAGTAAAACATCTTTTTTGAAAATAGCATGGCATGGCCCAGGCTTGAACTTCTTTTATAGCCACAAAACTCCAATTTCATTTACTCCTTTTTGTGTTCTATTCCAGTGATTTATTACTATTGCTACATTTGTCTATATAGTTTTCCCCTCTTAATTTCTCAATTTTATTGTTGATATATCTCATCTCAATTCAAATCATATTCATTTATACTTTTGTGCGTGTTGCTGTTTTCAATTTCATTTACTTTTCATTAACAAATTTTCTCTGTGTTACTAATTGGAGTTATGACCATCGTTATATCTTTTAATACAATCCATTTCAAACTCTTATTTAAACTCAAATCATATACGCTTGAAGGTTATGACCTCAAGATATAGTACATATACATAACTTCCAATTGAATTCTGCTTGGTACATGTCTTATGAACACACATAATTCTTTATACAAGCATATAAATTATGTAATATAACCCCATGCCATTTCAATTCATCTATCATTTAATAATCACTAAAAATTTAACACGTTTCACACTTCTTTCAGTTAAATATCGATACTGGCCTTAAGACAACATTTATAATCTCACACATTTAATTCCATTATTTCTCTTCACATATGTTTTTGTAAATCATTAAATATTCATTTGTTACATTTGTTTATTGACAAGCATTCCACGAAACAATAGGCTATTTTATCAAGAATTTAATCATACATTGTTTCATATTTTCTAAATTATTTATGTTTCTAATATAACAGATAACTATCTTACGAACTTTGCCAGATATCCCGTTTTTTCCAGTTAAATTTCTCACCCATTATCTCATAAATCAGGCCCTATTGTCCTCTATAGTTTTGTTTCTGTCCTTTATAACTCTTTTCCTTTCTTTTTTTCCTCTCATCTCTGCTCCCTCCCTTACCCCCTTGTCTCTCTACTTCACTTCTCCCCTTCTGCATTTCACTCTTCGTCGTGCTTTCTGATTTGTATACTCGTATTTTTCACTCTATTTTTTTTTGAGTTGCTGTTTCGCCCATGCTTAAACTCTTCCATTCTCTTTCCCCCTCTTTTCACTTTTTTCCCCCCCACGCTGAGAAGATTACCTTGTTCATTAAGATGGACTTCTCTTGTCCCCAGATCTTCATTGTTCTGCAGGCCATTTCTATGTTGTTGCTGCATAATTCCCAATCTCCATTTCTAAAAAACGGGGGAAAATATGAAGCCAAAGAACCTCTCCCTTCTTGTGCATCTTCTCTGTACTTTTAAGTTCCATTTTCAGTTCTTCTAAATAAAGCCATTTTAAATAATTTTAAAACGACCACCCGCATTGATTTTTAGTCATTTCAAACAATAGACCAAAAATCAGAAATCATCCAAGAATCAAGTAAGTCCAAGTTATATCTTCCATTATTTCTTTTTCCACTTTCTCTTCCCTGGGGTTGATTGGTATGTGATATTTCAGTTTAAAATGATCCTTTTGGAAGTCTTGTTGAGATTTTGCCCTGTAAGGTTCTTTTTAAATTCAGGCAGTCCCTCCTCCATTCCAGATCTGTCCTTTTATTCTTTTTTCTCTCCTTTCCTGTTTTCAAAAGCTTCTTGAATTATCAGAAATATTTAAATTATCCCTTTGACTTTTATATTTCAGCTTTACAATGCCTATTGAATGTCAAAGTGGATTTTTTTCCAATTTCTTTGCTTAAGTCTCTTAAGCTTATCAGTATAGGAAAAGAGACATAAAAAAACCCAATCATTCCCTTTTTTCTCGTCCTGTTCGCAACCTTAAAAATCTTTCTTAGGGGAACAATGGTAACTGTTTTTTTTTAATAGTTTCCAATTCCAGAGTACCTTTATTGTTGCTTTTGCTGTTTGACCCTGGTCAAACAGAACTTTCTCTTCTTTATCTTCCTCCTGCACATTCTTTTCCGGTCGAGTTTTCTTTGTTGGTTGGCCATATCTGACCACTGCTAAACCGCCTTTCAGGAAAGGAATAATGGCCACTGGGGAGGAGAGATGTGGGCTCTCCTCAATCGCCTGCAAGCAGTCTCCACCTTCTTCACCACCTCTATGGGTGGCTTAGGCCCTGAAACCAGCCTGGCTCAAGGGTGCTTCCACAGCAGCGAGCACGGATCGCAAGCCTCGCAGAGACAAGATTTCGGTCTTCACCGGGAACTCAAACCGGAAGTCTTGTTTTTTTTTTTTTTTCAGAGTCTTTACAATGCCCTAAAAATCCTGGAAGTCACTTCAGACATATTTCCTTATTACTGCAAGCTATCTTGATATACTCCTTTTGATCATATACCTCTTTGATCCACTGAAATCAATGACCCAAGAAATCACAAATGTTCAATATCTCAGGGGCTACAACAAAGAAGAGGGAGTCAAGCTATTCTCCAAAGCACCAGAATGCAGGGCAAGAAGCAATGGATGGAAACTAATCAAGGAGAGAAGCAACTTAGAACTAAGGAGAAATTTCCTGACAGTGAGAACAATGAACCAGCCAATGAACTTGTCTCCAGAAGTTTGAAATGCTCCAACACTGGAAGTTTTTAAGAAGAGATAGGACAACCATTTGTGTGAAATTATATAGGGTTTCCTGCCTAAGCAGAGGATTGGACTAGAAGACCTCCAAACGCCCTCCCAAATTTGTTATTCTGGTCCAGTCTAGTCTACAAAATATCAGTTCATCTCTCCATACATTTTTGGAGCTTAGGTAAATAAATAAAATAAAATAAATAAAATAAAATAAATAAATTTGGGAGTCACCTTCTAAGAGAGTTAGGCAGCATAAACATTTAAAACAATAGATAAATAGATAGATGATAGATATTGATGGATAGATAGATAGATAATAGATAGATGATAAATAAATTGACAGACAACAAACAGACAGACCATCTCATTGTCTCTATCCCTCCAAGTCCCTAGATATCCTTATAATCTTGCTGACAGTTCTAGGAAATTCTAGGACAGTTTTAGGAATAAATTACATCTCCACTGATTTATTAGAAGAGAAGATGAGGACCAATTGATCAGCACAGACTTTCAAGCAAGAAGAAGTTACCCTGTCTGGTCCTGGTACTTTTCCAATCTTATCTATGAAACGGACTTCGCACTACATCCTGGATATTTTCTGTATTCCACAGTGACAGATAATCGCTTGGATAAGGAAGCTACTTAGCTTTCTTTGAGAAAAAAAGAAGACTTATAGGAATTGGTGATGTTACCTAAATAGATTGGTAATGAAACGTCTATGAGAAAACAATCACACTCAGAGAGTACCAAGGACCTCTTAGTTTCCACTATTGATAAACAAATTGTGGCTACAACCTGCCTGACAATTCTAGGAATTGCAGCCCACTGTAATCTGTGGCTATCCAGTTGGTGGGCAGGTGTTCTAGATTCCAGAATACATGGTCTAGGAATCAGGTAATTTGTTGGACATGAGAAACATGGATATTATTGTGTGGTCCCTTCTTGCTCTTGACCAGTGGAATTAAAAATATGTTACTATCAGTTCTGTCAGGGAGGGGGAGCTTCTTGCACACTCAGAGCATTCTAAAATGGGCAATTTTAAGCATGAAAACTTACTGTCAGCACTGGTGAGTAAAACAGCTGAGGCATGGCAATCTGCTCTGCCGCACCTATCAGCTGAGCTACAAACAAAGGAAATAAAGGACAGGAAAGGGCAGGGTGGATGGGTGGGGCCAACTGCTGACCGCGCTACCAGATCATTAGAACCAGTGTGAACTGGCAACATACCATCACTGTTCTTGACCTTGTTATAAAGGATTTTCTGGAATTCATCTGTTCCTGATTTAATGATGTAAGAGTATAACATAAAGATGCTTGCAGATAGAATGGCATATAAGTGCTGGGAGGCAAGATTTAAAAGCCATGATGATTGTTGATATAGCAGAGGAAGAAAAAGATAATCTTCATGCAGTCTAGTAGTATCATTGCTCAAACATAAGCTCATCTAATGCTACCAGGTAGATGCTGAGAAGTAAATACAAGGGAAACTCAAATTAAATTTTACAACAGCTACTGTGCATCTGGTAATGCCAAGTAATTGCTAGCAGAGATTTACAGCTCAGCTACCAAATATGTAATGTTATATACATGCTTCCATCTAATTTATTTTAGCAACATTTGGAGAGCCCCCAGGCAAGGGAAACAAAAGCTTGTAAACAACAACGTAAACCTTCATAAGGTAGGGTTTTTATGTCATCACCCTGGTTTAAGGGTCCTTTTCAGAAGGAAAGCTAGTCGGATACAGCAAGACTCTGCACTGGCAGCAGTGGTGAAATGGCATCAGGACTAATTTTCCAAGTCCAGGCATGAATTTGGAGAACCGGTAGTGGAAATTTTGAGTAGTTTGGAGAACTGGCAAATAACACCTCTGACTGGCCCCGCCCCCATCTATTCTCTGCCTCCCAAGTCCCAGCTGATTGGCTGGGTCTTCTTTGGTTGCTCTGCACAGGAGAACAGAGCTGGAAATCAGGTTAGTGGGGATGGGGAGAGAATGGGATTTTATAGTAACCTTCCCCCAGGAGTGGGGAGGGAATGGAGGTTTTGCAGTATTCTTCCCCTGCCATGCCCACCAAACCATGCCACACCCACCAAGCCATGCCCACAGAACCAATAGTAAAAAAATGTGAATCTCACCACTGGTCAGAGAGCCAGGAGGCAAAGGGCAGCTCAGTTGTACAAGAAAACCCCTGGCACACAAAGAGTCATTCAGCCTACAGGAGCAGAAATCAGCACCAATCATTCATTCAATCATGTCTTCTCAGACGGAAGTTGAGTGTTTTCTATGTCTATGGTCCCAATCTGATTGCCCTTGAGCATTGGAACATTTCCCTAAGACAGCCCATCTTTCTGTATCTGAAAATCCTGCTTTAAACCATGTTCTAGCTAAACCTTGCTCTCTTTCGCTTGTTCAGCTCTCTTGACTCTAATTTGATCTAAGCAAAGAGTGCAGTCGGTAGGGGGTGGAGCCAGAACAGAAAAGAACTTTGACTTAATTACATTTAATTAAAATTGAATATTAGTGTGATTATCCTGCAGTCAGAGATTTAATAATTTTCTCCTTCTAATTGTTAGAAAATTAAAAGAAATTTAAAAAGTTTGCAAGGATTCTTTTTAGAGGTCTTTGGGGACTACTCAAGTTGCTTTCAGAGGAAATAAGAATCTCGAATGTATAAGGCTTATTATACTTCTTTTAATGGGTATACTTGCCTTCCCATCTCTAATTCTGTCTGTCTACAATATCTATCTGTCTGTCTGTCTGTCTATCTGTCATCCATTATCTCTACAATATAGAGAATATATATAGAGAATATATATAGAATATCTATCTACCTCTATCCATCTATCATCTATCTATCTCTACATCTGTCTATCTCATCTATCTATCTCAATTATATATATCTCTATCTATCTACAGTATCTATCTATCTATCTATCTATCTATCTCATCCATCTATCTCTATAATATAGAGAATATCTATAGACTTATCTATGTGTCTACAATCTATTCAGGGGTGGGATTCAAATTTCTGGTTCTGTGGATGTGGCCTAATTTGTAGGTATGGCTTAGTAGTCAGGTGACTGGGTGGGTGTGGCTTGCTGACTGGGCATGGCTTGGTGGTCATATGACTGGGTGGGCATGGCTTGTATGTAAATATTATAAATATTTATGTAAATATTGATTTTTTTGTAAAAAAAGACCAACTTTTACTCAAAAGCAGGCAAAGCAGGCAAGCAGATTGAGTTGCTCACAGAATCACAGATTCAGTTAGAGATCTATCTATCTCCAATTGGCTACATGAGTTTGACTCTGCACTGAAAAGTAGAAGCTGCAGTCCTAAGGAAGGTTCGGTTCTGCTTTTAGATGAGCTAGAAAGCAAGAAATCCAAGGATTTCCTGCTTTTTAGTTAAACTAAATCTCCCGGCCAAGCAGAACAGCTGATGGTCAGGAAAAAAAAAAAAAGGAAAAATAGCAACTTACCAAACCAGGCAAGTTGGATGGTTCACATGCCAGGTAAGGAGTGAGTGGGTGGGGAAGGGAGGGACCAGCCAGTGGAGAAATTTGCTGGTTCTCCGAACTATGTGTGTGTGCAGCACTTGCAAGAAATCAGCTGTGCCTCCAGGACAGCTGACAAGCATTGAGCACGAGTGCACAGTGTTTGAAAATCCTCTTGTTTCTTGCTTTTTTAACCTCAGCTGTGTCACACAAAGCAGCTGAGGAGAGAAAAGGAGGGAATAAAGGACAGCCTAGAGCCCGGGCAGCTGGGTGGGCCAAATACCAAACTGTTTTCGTGTCAGCTGCACTTCGCAGTTACAGGTTCTATAGAACCGGGCCAAACCAGTAGCATCCCACCCCTGCATCTATCTATCTCTATAATATATCTGTCTGTTTCATCTATCTATCTCTAATGCATACATGCATACATACATGCATACATACATGCATACATACGTTTCACATATTATCTATTTTTCATACATAAAGCAGGCTGGTTGGCTGTGTTGTTATTTCTTGATTGGTTGATGGAGTTGATGTTTACAGATTAGTTGGCTTTTTCGTAAGAACCTGTGTGGCTGAAGTACTGACTGTGTGTCCATCAGCCTCCTGTGTTGTAACGACCTGGGTAATGGGCTATGTGACGACCTTCTGAGTTCTATTGTTATGACATCTTGGGTCATGTGTTCTAATCTCTTGGGTCGTTGGCTGTCAATATTGACAAACCAGCCAATCAGCCCGCTTACAACAGAGCCAGCACACCACACACTCCCACCAGTATTTTTTTGTCTGTTTTGAAGGCAGCCTTGATGTGATGCCTGTGTAGTATATTACTGATTTTGTCTGTAGTGCCTCTTATGTAGGGCAGGACAGCTGTTCCATAGGTCTGTTGATCTTCTAGGTCTCTGTTATGTCTTGGTATGTTTTTGTGGATCAAGCTNGTGTGTTTTTGTGGATCAAGCTGGTGATTTTGTTTTTGTGGAAGCCATTGGCTGTCAATACTTTAGTCAGGGTGCAAAATTGACAGACCTACTCCAAGACTTCTTGGTTAATTTTTTTAGATATGTGGTTGGGTCTGTGTTCATAGGTTTGTATGTGGAGTCTTGGAGTAGGTCTGTCAGTTTTGTTTCATAGTCTTTTCATAGTCTTTTCATAGTCTTTTCTGTCCATTACCAGCAGACCTACTCCAGCATTTTGGTCCATTACCAGCAGACCTACTCCAAGACTCCACATACAAACCTATAAACACAGACCCAACCACATATCTAGAAAAATTAACCAAGAA